>JAKWBO010000781.1:0-27106 GCA_034336685.1 Luscinia luscinia | reverse complement strand
TCAACCCTAACACAAACCCAAACCCAAACCCTAATAAAACCCATAGCTCATAATCCAAACCCAAACCCAAAGTGAAACCCAAACCCAAACCCTAACCCAAACCCAAACTGAAACCCAAACCCAAATCCTAATAAAAACCCATAACACAAACCCAAACCATAACCCAAAGTGAAACCCAAACCCAAACTTAATCCAAATCCAAACCCAAACCCAAACTTAACCCTAATACAAACCCAAACCCAAACCCTAATAAAAACCCATAGCCCATAATCCAAACCCAAACCCAAACTGAAACCCAAAACCTAATCCAAACCTAAACCCTAAAACTAAACCAAACCAAAACCAATCCCAAATCCTAACCCAAACCCAAACTCTAACCTGTCTCCATGTCCTCCACAGAGGAGGTGAGAGCAAAGGGCAGGGACCTTCCCCCCGGGGTCCTTCATCCCCACAGCTCCTCATCCTCCTCTCCATCACCCCAAACCCTCCCCAGGATCCTTCATCCCCACAGCTCCTCATCCTCCTCTCCATCACCCCAAACCTTCCCGGGGTCCTTCATCCCCACAGCTCCTCATCCCCTCTCCAGCCCCCCCAAACCTTCCCGGGGGTCCTTCATCCCCACAGCTCCTCATCCCTCCCTCTCCATCACCCCAAACACCCCCAAAGTCCTTCATCCCCACAGCTCCTCATCCCCTCTCCATCCCCCAAACTCTCCCCGGGGTCCTTCATCCCCACAGCCCTCACCCCCTCTCCAGCCCCCCAAACCCTCCCCACGCCCAGCAGCGCCCCCAGGCCCCGTCCCCGTGCCCAGACCCTGGGCTGTGGGGCTGGATAGAGCCCCACCCCTGGCCCCACAGCACCTGGGGTACAGAGGGGCCTCTTCCCCGCCTCCCCCCCCAGCCTCGCCCACGCCCCTGGACGCACACAGAGCCCGAATTGCCCAAAACATGCCCAAAACATCCCGTTGCTGCTTGAGTCACCCCAACACCCCTGCCCTGCCTCCGTCAGCAGCTCCCCGCCCTTCTCTGCAGCTCCCCGCAGCCCCCGAGCCCCTCCCGGGACCGGGGGCTCTGAGGGAGCGGCGGGCGCCACGCAGGGCGCAGGGGGCCCTGGGGCAGCGCGGGGAGCCGCAGCGCCCCGAGCCCGCGGGCAGGGGCCGGGCGGAGGGCGCGGGCTCGGGCCAGGTGTTGTCGGCGCGGGGCGTGTGTTGTCTGGAGCGCTGCCGGTATCCAGGCGGGCTGGGCGAGCCCGCGGCCCGTGGGCACCGAGCCCTGCAGGTGCCGCCTGCGGGGGTTATGGGGGCACCCTGGCTGGCTCCCGGTGGGGTGGGAATGCCAAACACCTGGGCACTGCTGAACACCTGGGCAGCGCTAAACGCCTGGGCAGCGCCAAACGCCTGGGCAGTGACAAACACCTGGGCAGTGCCAAACACCTGGGCATTGCAAACACCTGGGCAGCGACAAACACCTGGGCAGTGCAAACAGCTGGGCAGTGACAAACACCTGGGCAGCGCCAAACACCTGGGCAGTGACAAACACCTGGGCATTGCAAACACCTGGGCAATGCCAAACACCTGGGCAGTGTCAAACACCTGGGCAGAGCCAAACACCTGGGCAGTGACAAACACCTGGGCAGTGCAAACACCTGGGCAATGCCAAACACCTGCACAGTGCCAAACACCCGGGCAGTGACAAACACCTGGGCAGTGCAAACACCTGCACAGTGCCAAACACCTGGGCAGTGCAAACACCTGGGCAGTGCAAACACCTGGGCAGTGCCGAACACCTGGGCAATGCCAAACACCTGGGCAGTGCCAAACACCTGGGCAGTGCAAACACCTGGGCAGTGACAAACACCTGGGCAGTGCCAAACACCTGCACAGTGCCAAACACCTGGGCAGTGCCAAACACCTGGGCAGTGCCAAACACCTGGGCAGTGCCAAACACCTGGGCAATGCCAAACACCTGGGCAGTGCAAACACCTGCACAGTGCCAAACACCTGGGCACTGCTGAACACCTGGGAAACGCCAAACACCTGGGCAGTGTCAAACACCTGGGCAGCACCAAACACCTGGGCAGTATCAAACGCCTGGGCAGCGCCAAACACCTGGGCAGTGCTGAACACCTGGGCAGTGCAAACACCTGGGCAGTGTCAAACACCTGGGCAGCACCAAACACCTGGGCAGTATCAAACGCCTGGGCAGCGCCAAACACCTGGGCAGTGCTGAACACCTGGGCAGTGCCAAACATCTGGGCAGTGCCAAACACCTGGGCAGTGCTGAACACCTGGGCAGCACCAAACACCTGGGCAGTGACAAAACCTGGGCAGTGACAAACACCTGGGCAGTGCAAACACCTGGGCAGTGCAAACACCTGGGCAGAGCCAAACACCTGGGCAGTGCCAAACACCTGGGCAGCGCCAAACACCTGGGCAGCACCAAACACCTGGGCAGTGACAAACACCTGGGCAGTGCAAACACCTGGGCAGTGCAAACACCTGGGCAATGCCAAACACCTGGGCACTGCTGAACACCTGGGCAGTGCAAACACCTGGGCAGGGGGGCACTGGCAAGACAGTTGGCCATGGTGGCCGTTGACCAGACAGAGGGGCATGGTGGTCACGGACTGGACAGACGGGCGGGGCCAGTGGCCGGACAGACGGCCATGGTGGCCGGTGACCGGTCGAGGCTGAGCAGGGGCCGGCAGCACAGAGAGGGGATCTCAGCCCGGCTGTACAAATCAGGCTGGGGTGTACTGGTTTGTTCTGGGCTGTACTGGGCAGTGCTGGGCAGTGCTGGGCTGTGCTGGGCAGTGCTGGGCAGTGCTGGGCAGTGCTGAGCCGTGCCGAGCCGTGCTGGGCAGTGCTGGGCAGTGCTGGGCAGTGCTGGGCGGTGCTGGGCAGTGCTGGGCAGTGCTGGGCTGTGCTGGGCAGTGCTGGGCGGTGCTGGGCAGTGCTGGGCAGTGCTGGGCAGTGCTGGGCAGTGCTGGGCAGTGCTGGGCAGTGCTGGGCCGTGCTGAGCCGTGCTGGGCAGTGCTGGGCAGTGCTGGGCTGTGCTGGGCAGTACTGGGCAGTGCTGGGCCGTGCTGGGCAGTGCTGGGCAGTGCTGAGCCGTGCTGGGCAGTGCTGGGCAGTGCTGGGCAGTGCTGGGCTGTGCTGGGCAGTACTGGGCAGTGCTGGGCAGTGCTGGGCAGTGCTGAGCCGTGCCGAGCCCTGCTGGGCCGTGCCAGCGCTGCCTGCCCGCGGGGCGGAAGGGGCCTGGCTGTTAATTAATGAGCCGTAATGAGCAGCTGCCGTCTGTGCGGATCCCAGCGCGGCTCGCGGGGCCCATCAAAGCTCCTCGGCTGATGATGAGGATGAGGAGGGACCAGCCCGGACTCCTCGGCCCTGCCCCGGGGCCGCCCCGGCCGTGCCAGCGGTGCTGGGGGGTCACGGCAGGGGAGCCCAGGGGTGCCCTGGGGTGTCAGGGTGGCCCAGAGGAGCCCTGTGTCCGTCTGTCCAGCTGCTGTCAGTCCAGGCTCCCACTGGGGGCACTGGGGGGCTCTTGGGGGCTGCTGGTGGCGCGGGGCTGGGCTGGCCCAGGCAGAGCAGGGCGGGGGGCACACGCTGAGCTCAGCACGGGAGGGGCGCTGGGCTCTGCTGCCCGGGACGGTGCCCAAACCTGGTGCACAGGTGAGCTCAGGTGAGTTCAGGTGAGTTCAGGTGTTCGTGCACATGTGAGATCAGGTCTTCACACACAGGTGAGCTCAGGTGTTCACACACACGTGAGATCAGGTGTTCACACACAGGTGAGCTCAGGTGTTCGTGCACAGGTGAGCTCAGGTGTTCGTGCACAGGTGAGATCAGGTGTTCACAAACATTCCCTGTGCAATCAGCTCCACACTCACACAGGTGAGCTCAGGTGAGCTCAGGTGTTCACACACAGGTGAGCTCAGGTGCTCACACACAGGTGAGCTCAGGTGTTCGTGCACAGGTGAGATCAGGTGTTCACACACAGGTGAGCTCAGGTGTTCGCGCACAGGTAAGATCAGGTCTTCACACACACAGGTAAGCTCAGGTGTTCACACACAGGTGAGCTCAGGTGCTCACACACAGGTGAGTTCAGGTGCTCACACACAGGTGAGCTCAGGTGTTCGTGCACAGGTGAGATCAGGTGTTCACACACATTCCCTGTGCAATCAGCTCCACACTCACACAGGTGACCTCAGGTGAGCTCAGGTGTTCACACACACGTTCCCCACACCCCACGCTCGCTCAGGTGACCCCACGTTGTCCCCGGCTGGGGTCAGAGCCGGTGTCGGTGCCAGCCCAGGTGGCATCGAGGCCTCCAGCCCTGTCCCCACCTGGGGATGGCGCCGTTCCTGTGTGCCCGGCCCCGTGCCCTCCAGGGGTCTGTCTGTCCCTGGCATCCCTGGGCAGCGCCGCAGAGAAAACACGAAACACTTGGGTGTGAAAACACAAAACTCTTGGGTGTGAAAGCACAAAGAACTTCGGTGTGAAATCACAAAACCCTTTGATGTAAAAACACAAAAACCTTCTGTGTGAAAACACAAAACGCTTGGGTGTGAAAACACAAAACCCTTGGGTGTGAAAGCACAAAGAACTTCCGTGTGAAAACACAAAGAACTTCGGTGTGAAAACACAAAATGCTTGGGTGTGAAAACACCAAACCCTTCGGTGTGAAAACACCAAACCCTTCGGTGTGAAAACACAGAACACTTCAGTGTGAAAACAGCGAACCCTTTGGTGTGAAATCACCAAACCCTTTCCTGTGAAAACACCAAACCCTTTAGTGTGAAATCACCAAACCCTTCGGTGAGAAAACACGAAACCCTTCAGTGAGAAAACACCAAACCCTTCAGTGTGAAAACACAGAACACTTCAGTGTGAAAACACCGAAATCTTCGGTGTGAAATCACCAAACCCTTTGGTGAGAAAACACCAAACCCTTCGGTGAGAAAACACCAAACCCTTTGGTGTGAAATCACCAAACCCTTCAGTGTGAAATCACCAAACCCTTTCCTGAGAAATCACCAAACCCTTCGGTGTGAAAGCACCAAACCCTCGGTGTGAAATCACCAAACCCTTTGGTGTGAAATCACCAAACCCTTTCCTGAGAAATCATCGAACCCTTCGGTGTGAAATCACCAAACCCTTTGGTGTGAAATCACCAAACCCTTCAGTGTGAAATCACCAAACCCTTTCCTGAGAAATCACCAAACCCTTTCCTGAGAAATCACCGAACCCTTCGGTGTGAAATCACCAAACCCTTCGGTGTGCAATCACCAAACCCTTTCCTGAGAAATCACGAACCCTCGGTGTGGCCCAGCCGGTGCCTGCGCTCCCAGGGCCGCGCCGCTCTCGGGGCTGGGACGTGGCTGGCACACGCCGCGGTGCCGGCGCTGCCGGTGGTGCCGGGCGCGTTGCCCCGGCTGGGAGGGTGGGTGAGATTGCCACGGGCGCAGGAATGTGCGGATGTGCCAGCCAGAGCCCGGTCCTGCTCTGGGAGGGGTCCTGACCCGTGCCAGGGCGCTCACGGGGATTCTCCTGGGCCAGGGGTGAGCCCAGCACAGCTCCAGCCCTGCGCCCTGTGGCTCTGCTCTTATTCAGAAAAGAAACGTGAGAGAGCGTTTTAGGGAGAAACTGTGCAACAGCAGAACTGGAAGGACACGGCCAGAGGTGACCGAGGGGACCGGGATGGGGAGGGGGCGGCAGGCAGGGGTGGGGGGGCAAAGGAGCAGCCCCAGCCCCCGTGGGTGGGATTTGGGGCCGCCCCAAGGCAGGAGGGGCCAGGCAAGGCTGGGGGTGCTGCAGTGACTGAGGACGCTCAGGTGTCCCCAGCTCGGGGGTGGGGACACACCCAGTGCCACCAGCCACCCCACCCCAGCCTGGCAGGCACCCATGGGACGGGGCACAGGTGAGGGATGCAGAGCTGCCAGGACCTGCTGGCTGGGCAGCACACGGGCACGCCCAGGGTGCCCAAAAAGCAGCCGAGCACCCAGGGGTGGAGATGTGCCCTCTGCCCGCCCGGGGATGGGGTCTGGGGTCTGCCCACCCAGGGACGGAGATGTGCCCTCTGCCCACCCAGGGATGGGGTCTGGGGTCTGCCCGTCCAGGGATGGAGATGTGCCCTCTGCCCACCCAGGGATGGAGATGAGCCCTCTGCCCACCCAGGGATGGAGATGAGCCCTCTGCCCGCCCAGGGATGGAGATGTGCCCTCTGCCCGCCCAGGGCTGGGGTCTGGGGTCTGCCCACCCAGGGATGGGGTCTGGGGTCTCCCCTCTGCCCACCCAGGGGTGGGGTCTGGGGTCTGCCCGCCCAGGGATGGAGATGTGCCCTCTGCCCACCCAGGTCTGGGGTCTGGGGTCTGCCCACCCAGGGATGGAGATGTGCCCTCTGCCCACCCAGGTCTGGGGTCTGGGGTCTGCCCGCCCAGGGATGGGGTCTGGGGTCTGCCCTCTGCCCACCCGGGGATGGGGTCTGGGGTCTCCCCTCTGCCCACCCAGGGGTGGGATCTGATCTGTGCCCACCCAGGGATGAGCTCTGGTCCCTCTCCCTCTGCCCACCCAGGAGTGGGATCTGATCTCTGCCCGCCCAGGGTGGGCTCTGGCCCCTCTCCCTCTGCCCACCCAGGAGTGGGATCTGATCTCTGCCCGCTCAGGGTGGGCTCTGGCCCCTCTCCCTCTGCCCGCCGTGGGCGCTGCTGCTGGCGCAGACACTCAGGAATGCCAGCGATGCTTTCCGGGCAGGAGCCGATGCGGTGCCGCCCCCGGGGCTCGCCGCGCTCCGGCGCCGGGCGGCTCTGCCGGCGGGGACACACCCGGCCGTGCCCCGGCACCCGCGGCACCGCGCTGGGGACACCTGGCGACGGGACGGCCCCGGCGAGGGCGTGGGCAGAGCGACGGGCTGACAGACGGACGGACTGACAGACGGACAGAGCGACGGGCTGACAGATGGATGGACTGACGGACTGCAGCCCCTTGTCCTCAGCAGACAGACGGACGGACTGACAGATGGACAGAGCGACGAACTGACAGACGGAGAGAGTGACTGACAGACGGACAGAGTGACTGACAGATGGACGGACTGACAGACTGCAGCCCCTTGTCCTGAGCACAGACAGACGGACAGACAGACTGACAGACTGCAGCCCCTTGGCCTGAGCACAGACAGACAGACGGACGGACTGACAGATGGACAGAGTGATGGACTGATGGACTGACAGATGGACAGGGCGACGGACTGACAGACGGACAGAGTGACTGACAGATGGACAGACTGATGGACTGACAGATGGACAGACTGATGGACTGCACCCCCTTGTCCTGAGCAGACGGACAGACTGATGGACTGCAGCCCTGTGCCCTGAGCAGACAGACGGACAGACTAACAGACTACAGCCCCTTGTCCTGAGCACAGACAGACAGACTGACGGACTGCAGTTCTGTACCTAGAGCAGACGGACAGACTGATGGACTGCAGCCTCCTGCCCTGAGCAGACAGACAGACAGACAGACAGACAAACAGACGCCCGCTTCAGCAGAGGGGGGCGCTGGCCAAGGGACGGATCAAAGCCCCGCCTGGGCAGACGGACGGACGGACGGACAGACCGAGTGCTCGTAGGAAAAGGAACCTCACTACAGTTTATTGTGGCGGCGGGAGAGCCCGGCCGGGGGTACATTCAGCTCTAGGCTGTCCGGGTGGCGCGGTGACACGGTGACACGGTGACACGGTCACCCCGGCATGGTGACACAGTGACACAGTGACACGGTCACATGGTGACACGGTGGCACGGTGACACCTTGACATGGTGACACGGTCACCCTGGCATGGTGACACAGTGACACGGTGACACGGTCACATGGTCACACGGTGACACGGTGACACGAGCCATATGCCAGCAGGGCGGGGGTCCCGCTGCCCACGGTGCCACCATCAGGGAGGGGGTTCAGCCCCGAGACCCCGCCTGTGGCAGGATGGGGGCAGCCCCGGGACCCCGCCCCTCTCGGGGGCAGACCCGGGACCCCCGCCCTCTCGGGGGCAGACCCGGGACCCCCGCCCCTCTCGGGGGCAGCCCCGGGACCCCCGCCCCTCTCGGGGGGCAGCCCCCGGGACCCCCGCCCCTCTCGGGGGGCAGCCCCCGGGACTCCCACCCCTCTCGGGGGGCAGACCCGGGACCCCCGCCCCTCTCCGGGGCAGCCAGCCCCGGGGGGTCCCGTGCGCTTACACACCGAAGGCCGAGGGGGAGGGTTAGCACCAGAAACGGGGGTCCCGGGGGTCCCCAGCCCCGCCACCTCCCGCAGGGTGGGGACCCCCGCCAGGAACGCCGGGGGCACCGAGACCACCCTGAGCTGAGGGCAGGGGACGGGGACAGGGCGCGGCGGGGTCCCACGGCCGCGGGCAGGGGAGGGGGCACGGGGGCTCGAGCGCCCCGCTGGAGCCGCGGGGAGGGGGAGCAGAGCCGGGGGGCTCGGCGAGGGTCGGGAGACGTTTGCATATCCTCTGGAACAGCTCAGCCCCGCCCGGGGGCGCAGCGCCGGCCCGAGACCCGCGGGGGCGCGGCCGCCCCTCCAGCCTCGGGGGAGGGTCCTGAGGGCGGTGGGCGCGGGGGGCGCGGGGGCTCAGCGGCAGGGGCTGCAGCGCTCCGGGGGGACTCCTCGGGCGGCTCTGCGGGGGGATTTGGGGTGAATTCGGGGATTTTCGAGGGTCCCCTCGGGCTGGGGACGCGGCGCAGCGCGAGCCCCGCTGCCCGCGCCCCAGCCCCCGCGCGGGGGCGGGGCGGGGCGGGGCGGGGCAAGGGCAGGGCGGGGCGGGGCGGGGCGGGGCGGGGAAGGGCAGGGCGGGGCGGGGCGGGGCAGGGCGGGGCCGGGCAGGGCGGGGCAGGGCAGGGCAGGGGCGGGGGCGGGGCAAGGCGGGGCAGGGCGGGGCAGGGCGGGGCAGGGCGGGGCAGGGCAGGACAGGGCAGGGGCGGGGGCGGGGCGGGGCAGGGGCGGGGGCGGGGCGGGGCAGGGCGGGGCGGGACAGGGCGGGGCGGGGCGGGGCGGGGCAGGGCGGGGCGGGGCAGGGCGGGGCGGGGCGGGACAGGGCGGGGCGGGACAGGGCGGGGGCGGGGCGGGGCGGGGCAGGGGCGGGGCGGGGCAGGACAGAGCGGGGCGGGGCAGGGCGGGGCAGGGCGGGGCAGGGCGGGGGCGGGGCAGGGAAGGGCAGGGCGGGGCGGGGCGGGACAGGGCGGGGCGGGGCGGGGCGGGGCAGGGCGGGGCGGGCTCACCGGGCGGCGCCGCTGCCGGTGCCGGTGCCGGCGCCGCTGCCGCTGTCTCCTCCGGCCGGCCCGAAGTGCAGCTCGGCCCCGTCCGGCAGCCCCGAGCCGCTGGGAGCGCGGGCAGCGATCGCCGGAGCGCGTCCTCCGCAGCACCGACTGCGAGACACGGCGAGCAGGGCAGCTCGGGTAAGCGCAGGTGTTCACACACAGGTGAGCTCAGGTGAGCTCAGGAGCTCACACACATTCCCCATATGAACAGGTCCCCAGTCACACACAGGTGAGCTCAGGTGAGCTCAGGTGAGCTCAGGTGTTCACACACAAATGAGCTCAGGTGTTCACACACAGGTGAGCTCAGGTGCTCACACACATTCCCCATACAATCAGGTCCCCAGTCACACACAGGTGAGCTCAGGAGCTCACACACAGGTGGGCTCAGGTGTTCACACACAGGTGAGCTCAGGTGCTCGCACACAGCTGAGCTCAGGTGAGCTCAGGTGAGCTCAGGTGTTCACACACAAATGAGCTTAGGTGTTCACACACAGGTGAGCTCAGGTGCTCACACACATTCCCCATACAAACAGGTCCCCAGTAACACACGGGTGAGCTCAGGTGTTCACACACAGGTGAGCTCAGGAGCTCACACACATTCCCCCATATGAACAGGTCCCCAGTCACACACAGGTGAGCTCAGGTGAGCTCAGGAGCTCACACACAGGTGAGCTCAGGTGCTCACACACATTCCCCATATGAACAGGTCCCCAGTCACACACAGGTGAGCTCAGGTGCTCACACACATTCCCCATACAAACAGGTCCCCAGTCACACACAGGTGAGCTCAGGTGAGCTCAGGAGCTCACACACAGGTGAGCTCAGGTGCTCACACACATTCCCCATATGAACAGGTCCCCAGTCACACACAGGTGAGCTCAGGTGAGCTCAGGTGCTCACACACAGGTGAGCTCAGGTGTTCACACACAGGTGAGCTCAGGTGAGCTCAGGTGCTCACACACATTCCCCATATGAACAGGTCCCCAGTCACACACAGGTGAGCTCAGGAGCTCACACACAGGTGGGCTCAGGTGTTCACACACAAATGAGCTCAGGTGTTCACACACAGGTGAGCTCAGGTGCTCACACACATTCCCCATACAAACAGGTCCCCAGTCACACACAGCTGAGCTCAGGTGAGCTCAGGTGCTCACACACAGGTGAGCTCAGGAGCTCACACACAGGTGAGCTCAGGTGAGCTCAGGAGCTCACACACAGCTGAGCTCAGCCGTGCCCGTGCCCGGCAGGTGTGGGGGGTCGGGCACGCAGGTGGGGCGCGTGGCGCTCACCTTCCTGGCCAGGGGGCTGCTGGGCGCCGAGGCGCTGCTGTAGAGGCTGAGGCTGGAGCTGGAGCGGCTCGGGGACTGCGCCTTGGGGGACGCGCCCCCCGCGCACCGGCCGGCCGCGCCCAGCACCTCCGACGACAGGTACTTCTCGTTGATCTTCAGGTTGGTCCTGCCCTTCACTGCGGACAAGCGACAGGGTCCCGTGGCTGCCGCTGACCCCCAGGCACCGCCCCCCCCCGGGACCCCAGACCCACCTCGGCAGGGGTCGTTCTTCACCAGGAACTCGTCCAGGGCGATCCAGCCGCCGCCCACCCGCACCATGAGCGTGCTGCGCAGGATCCGCACCATGCGCAGCTGCCGCGACTCCCCCGAACTGCAGGGAGGGGGACACTGGGCAGCCTGGGGGCTTTGGGGACATTGTGGGGGCTGGGGGCTGTTGGGACTTTGGGGGGAGGCGGGAGCTTTGGGATGAGCTGGGGGCTTTGGGGTCATTGGGGCTTTGGGGACATTGGGGTGAGAGGGGACATTGGGCAGGCTGGGGGCTGTGGGGACATTGGGGCTTTGGGGACATTGGGGCTTTGGGGACATTGAGGCGAGCTGGGGGCTTTGGGGTGAGCTGGGGGCTGGGGGACATTGGGGTGAGAGGGGACATTGGGGCAGGCTGGGGGCTTTGGGGACATTGGCGCCTTGGGGACATTGGGGCAGGCTGAGGGCTTTGGGGACATTGGGGCTTTGGGGACATTGGGGCAGGCTGGGGGCTTTGGGGACATTGGGGCTTTGGGGACTTTGGGCAGGCTGGGGGCTTTGGGGCGAGCTGGGGGCTTTGGGGTCATTGGGGCATTGAGGACATTGGGGCAGGCTGGGGGCCTTGGGGTGGGCTGGAGGCTTTGGGGACATTGGGGTGAGCTGGGGGCTTTGGCAGGGATGGGCACAGCCGGGTTTGGGGTCCCAGGCTCAGTCAGATTTCGGGTCCCCAGGGACTGAGGGGTTTGGGGTCCCTGGCACAGCCGAATTTGGGGTTCCAGGCTCAGTCGGATTTGGGGTCCCTGGCAAAGCTGGGTTTGGGGTTCCAGGCACAGCAGGGTTTGGGGTTCCAGGTACAGCCGAATTTGGGGTCCCCAGGCACAGCCGGATTTGGGGTCCCCATGCACAGCCGGATTTGGGGTCCCTGGCAAAGCTGGGTTTGGGGTTCCGGGCACGGCAGGGTTTGGTGTTCCAGGTACAGCCGGGTTTGGGGTCCCGGGCACGGCCGGATTTGGGGTCCCTGGCACAGCCAAATTTGGGGTCCCTGGCACAGCCGGGTTTGGGGTCCCAGGTTCAGCCCGGTTTGGGGTCCCTGGCTCAGCCGGATTTGGGGTCCCTGGCACAGCCGAATTTGGGGTCCCAGGCACAGCCGGGTTTGGGGTTTCAGGCTCAGCCGGATTTGGGGTCCCTGGGCACAGCCGAATTTGGGGTTCCAGGCATAGCTGGGTTTGGGGTCCCCAGGTACAGCCGGGTTTGGGGTCCCGGGCACGGCAGGGTTTGGGGTCCCGGGCACGGTAGGGTTTGGGGTCCCGGGCACAGCCGGGTTTGGGGTCCCTGGCACAGCCGAATTTGGGGCTCCAGGCACAGCCGAATTTGGGATCCCTGGCTCAGCCGAATTTGGGGTCCCAGCACACCCCTCAGGGAACGCGGCTGCGCCCCCTCCCCACCCCGGGACCCCCGCCCAGGCTCGGAGCCCGGCACTTACCCGGTACCTGTTGGCGCTGATCTGCTCCACCTGGAAGCGCTTGGCGCAGTTGCACTGCGCCACTTGCCTGTTCACCTGCGGGGGGACTCGGCTCAGCGCCAGGCGGGACCCCCGCCCTCCCAGCCGCCCCCTCCCCGCCCCGGCAGCGCGCACCTCGTCCTGGATGCGCTCGGCGTCGGCGCAGCGGCGCAGCGGGTCGCGGTTGGGGTGCAGCGCGCTGACGAACTCGTAGTAGTCGATGAAGCCGTCGCCGTTCATGTCGAAGATGGAGGCCACGGCGTTCATCTCCAGCGCGTTGGTGGGGAACTCTGCGGGGGCACGGCGACCCTCAGCCCCGCTGCCCCCGCCCCCGCTCCCCCAGCCCGCCCGGCACGCACTGGAGGCCAGGACGCTCTCGATGAACTCGCGCTGCGTGATGCGCCCGTCCTGGTCGCGGTCGATGCCGCGGAAAACGTCCAGGACGCGCGACTTCATCTGGCTGATCCACTGCATGTAGCGCTTCCGCCACAGCCCGAAGTCAAAGTGCGCGAACTCCTCCAGCTGCGAGGGGAGGGGGGATCGGGGGCTCAGCCCCACAGCGGGACCCCCACGGCCCCACAGCTCAGCCCCACAGCGGGACCCCCACGGCCCCAGGCCCCCACTGCTCAGCCCCACAGCGGGACCCCCACGGCCCCCACAGCTCAGCCCCACAGCGGGACCCCCACGGCCCCCAACGCCCCCACAGCTCAGCCCCACAGCAGGACCCCACGCACCCACTGCTCAGCCCCACAGCGGGACCCCCACGGCCCCCACAGCTCAGCCCCACAGCGGGACCCCCACGGCTCCACAGCTCAGCCCCACAGCGGGACCCCCACGGCCCCCACGCCCCCACAGCTCAGCCCCACAGCGGGACCCCCACGCCCCCCACAGCTCAGCCCCACAGCAGGACCCCACGCACCCACTGCTCAGCCCCACAGCGGGACCCCCACGGCCCCCAACGCCCCCCACAGCTCAGCCCCACAGCGGGACCCCTCGAGATCCCCCAACTCAGCCCCACAGCGGGACCCCCACGCCCCCCACAGCTCAGCCCCACAGCGGGACCCCCACACCCCCCACTGCTCAGCCCCACAGCAGGATCCCCTCACGCCCCCAGGCTGTGCCCAGGCTCAGCCCCACAGCAGGACCCCCCTCACGCCCCCCACGCTGTGCCCAGTTTTAGGCTCAGCCCCACATCGGGACCCCTCACGCCCCCCAGCTCAGCCCCACAGCAGGACCCCTCACCCCCCACACTGCGCCCAGGTTTAGGCTCAGCCTGGCCGCTCCCAGCCCAGCCAAAAGTGGGGGTTCGCTGCCCAGGACCCCCGAATCTGAAGTGCACGGGCGCCCCTGGGCTCCAGCAGCCACTGGGGGGCGTCAAGGGGAGCCCATGGGGGTGGGCTGGGACCCCAGGTGCAGGGATTGGATTGGTCTGGGATTGCTGCTGAGCCCCTGCATCCCCCAGGGCTGTGTGGGGTCCCTGGGCAGAGGGTGAGAGGAGCAGCTCAGGACCCCCGGGATTGGGGGGCTTGGGAAGGGGATGAGAGGGGCTGCTCAAGACAGTGGGGGGGTCCCTGGGCAGCTCAGGACCCCCAGGACATTGTTGGGGTCTCTGAGCAGGGGATGAGAGGAGCAGCTCAGGACCCCCAGGTGCTGCTCAGGACCCTCAGGGCAGTAGGGGGTCCCTGGGCAGCTCAGGACCCCCAGGGCAGTGTTGGGGTCCCCGGGAAGGGGATCAGAGCCCCCCAGGTCAGTTGGGGGTCCCCGGGAAGGGGATCAGAGCCGCCTCCCAGGGCAGGGGGTCCCTGGGCAGCTCAGGACCCCGGGGTTGTGTGGGGTCCCTGGGAAGGGGACAAGAGGCGCCCCCCAGGACAGTGTTGGGGGTCCCCGGGAAGGATCAGAGCTGCCCCCAGGACATTGTTGGGGTCCCTGGGAAGGGGATCAGAGCTGCCCCCAGGTCACTGGGGGTCCCTGGGCAGCTCAGGACCCCCAGGGCAGTGTTGGGGTCCCCGGGAAGGAGATCAGAGCCCCCAGGTCCCTGGGGGTCCCAGGAAGGGGATCAGAGCCGCCCCCAGGACAGTGTTGGGGGTCCCAGGAAGGGATCAGAGCCCCCGGTCCCTGGGGGTCCCGCGGAGCCCCACCTCCCGCAGGCGCTGCAGCGCCGCCTCCAGGCGGTACTGGCGCTGCAGGGCGAGCAGCCAGAGCTGCTGCCAGCGCTGCAGCAGCCGCGCCGCCAGCGGGGTCTGCGCCGCCAGCGGGGTCTGCGCCTCCGGCCCCCGAGCGCCTCCGGCCCCCGAGCGCCGCCTCCGCCTTCCCCGCGCTGCGCCGGCCTGCGGAGCGGAGCGAGCCCGTCAGCGGCTGCGGGGGGAGGAGGGGTGCGGGGGTGCGGGGTCCCGGGGTCCCGGGGGATGCGGGGGGTGTGGGGGATGAGGGGGATGCGGGGGATGCGGGGGTGCGGGGGATGAGAGGGGGTGCGGGGGGACGCGGGGGGTGTGGGGGGATGAGGGGGGATGCAGGGGGGATGCGGGGGGGATGCGGGGGGGATGCAGGGGGGATGTGGGGGGATGCGGGGGGTCCCGGGGATGCGGGGGATTCGGGGGGATGTGGGGGATGCGGGGGGTGTGGGGGATGCGGGGGTCCCGGGGTCCCGGGGGGTGCGGGGGGTCCCGGGGGGATGCAGGGGATGCGGGGTCCCGGGGTGCGGGGGGATGCGGGGGGTCCCGGGGGGATGCGGGGGTGCGGGGGTCCCTTACGAGTGGCCAGCCGGCGCGTGGCCGGGGGTCCCAGCTCCGCGGGCAGCTTCCTCCGGCCGCTCTTGGTGACCTTGTCCACGTCGGGCTGCTTGCGGTTCAGCTCCTCCATGAACACCTGGGGCAGCGCTGGGGCTGAGCCCCTGTGTGCCCCATAGCCCCCTGTGTGCTCTATAGCCCCCTGTGTGCTCTATAGCCCCCTGTGTGCCCCACAGAGACCCCCTGTGTGCCCTATAGCCCCCTGTGTGCCCCACAGAGACCCCCTGTGTGCCCCATAGCCCCCCCCCTGTGCCCCACAGCCCCCTGTGTGTGCCCCACAGAGACCCCCCTGTGCCCCAGAGAGCCCCCTGTGCCCCAGAGAGCCCCCCTGTGCCCCACAGCCCCCCCGTGTGCCCCATAGCCCCCTGTGCCCCACAGAGCCCCCTGTGCCCCACAGAGACCCCCTGTGCCCCACAGCCCCCGTGTGCCCCACAGAGACCCCCTGTGTGCCCCACAGAGCCCCCTGTGCCCCACAGCCCCCTGTGTGCCCCACAGAGACCCCCTGTGCCCCAGAGAGCCCCCTGTGCCCCACAGCCCCCCCGTGCCCCACAGAGACCCCACTGTGCCCCACAGAGACCCCACTGTACCCCACAGAGACCCCTGTGTGCCCCACAGAGACCCCACTGTACCCCACAGAGACCCCCGTGTGCCCCACAGCCCCCCCGTGCCCCACAGAGCCCCCACTGTGCCCCACAGCCCCCCGTGCCCCATATAGCCCACAGTGTGCCCCATAGAGCCCCCTGTGCCCCACAGAGCCCCCCTGTGCCCCACAGAGCCCCCCTGTGCCCCACAGCCCCCCTGTGCCCCACAGAGACCCCACTGTGTGCCCCACAGAGCCCCCTGTGTGCCCCACAGAGCCCCCCTGTGCCCCACAGCCCCCCTGTGCCCCACAGCCCCCCTCTGTGTGCCCCACAGCCCCCTGTGCCCCACAGAGCCCCCCTGTGCCCCACAGAGCCCCCCTGTGTGCCCCACAGAGCCCCCCCTGTGCCCCACAGCCCCCCCCTGTGCCCCACAGAGACCCCACTGTGTGCCCCACAGCCCCCCCTGTGCCCCACAGCCCCCCTCTGTGCCTCATAGCCCACAGTGTGCCCCTATACCCTAGGAGACCCACGGAAAGCTGGGTTTGGGTCCCCAGGGACTGAGGGGTTTGGGGTCCCAGGCACACTCCATTTTGGGGTCCCCATCCACAGCTGAATTTGGGGTCCCCATCCACAGCCGGGTTTGGGGTCCCCAGGCACATCCAGTTTAGGGCCCCAGGCACAGCTTAATTTGGGGTCCCCAGGCAGAGCCGAATTTGGGGTCCCAGCACACCCCTTTGGGGTCCCAGCACACCCAGTTTGGGGTCCCATTCACACCCAGTTTGGGGTCCCAGGCACACCCATTTGGGGTCCCAGCACACCCCTTTGGGGTCCCAGCACACCCAGTTTGGGGTCCCCAGGGACTGAGGGGTTTGGGGTCCCATGCACAGCCGGTTTTAGGGTCCCCATTCACACTCAGTTTGGGGTCCCATTCACAGCCGGATTTGGGGTCCCAGGCACACCCATTTGGGGTCCCATTCACACCCAGTTTGGGGTCCCAGGCACACCCATTTGGGGTCCCAGCACACCCAGTTTGGGGTCCCAGCACACCCAGTTTGGGGGTCCCATTCACACCCAGTTTGGGGTCCCATGCACATCCAGTTTGGGGTCCCATTCACACCCAGTTTGGGGTCCCATGCACACCCAGTTTGGGGTCCCATTCACACCCAGTTCAGGGTCCCATTCACACCCAGTTTGGGGTCCCATCACACCCAGTTTGGGGTCCCAGCACACCCAGTTTGGGGTCCCATTCACACCCAGTTCAGGTCCCATTCACACCCAGTTTGGGGTCCCATCACACCCAGTTTGGGGTCCCAGCACACCCAGTTTGGGGTCCCATTCACACCCAGTTTGGGGTCCCATGCACACCCAGTTTGGGGTCCCATTCACACCCAGTTTGGGGTCCCATGCACACCCAGTTTGGGGGTCCCATTCACACCCAGTTTGGGGTCCCATGCACACCCAGTTTGGGGTCCCAGCACACCCAGTTTGGGGTCCCATTCACACCCAGTTTGGGGTCCCAGCACACCCAGTTTGGGGTCCCAGGCACACCCAGTTCGGGGTCCCATTCACACGCAGTTTGGGGTCCCAGCACACCCAGTTTGGGGTCCCATTCACACCCAGTTTGGGGTCCCAGCACACCCCTTTGGGGTCCCATTCACACCCAGTTTGGGGTCCCAGCACACCCAGTTTGGGGTCCCATTCACACCATTTGGGGTCCCAGCACACCCCTTTGGGGTCCCAGCACACCAGTTTGGGGTCCCCAGGGACTGAGGGGTTTGGGGTCCCATGCACAGCCGGTTTTAGGGTCCCATGCACACCCAGTTTGGGGTCCCACGCACACCCAGTTTGGGGTCCCAGCACACCAGTTCGGGGTCCCATTCACAGCCGGTTTTAGGGTCCCATTCACACCCATTTTGGGGTCCCATGCACACCCAGTTTGGGGTCCCAGCACACCCAGTTTGGGGTCCCATTCACGCCCAGTTTGGGGTCCCAGCACACCCAGTTTGGGGTCCCATGCACACCAGTTTGGGGTCCCAGCACACCCAGTTTGGGGTCCCATTCACACCCAGTTTGGGGTCCCAGCACACCCATTTGGGGTCCCATTTACACCCAGTTTGGGGTCCCAGGCACACCCAGTTTGGGGTCCCATTCACACCCAGTTTGGGGTCCCACGCACACCCAGTTTGGGGTCCCAGCACACCCAGTTTGGGGTCCCATTCACGCCCAGTTTGGGGTCCCATTCACAGCCGGTTTTGGGGTTCCCATTCACACCCATTTTGGGGTCCCAGCACACCCATTTGGGGTCCCATTTACACCCAGTTTGGGGTCCCAGCACACCCATTTGGGGTCCCATTCACACCCATTTGGGGTCCCATTCACAGCCGGTTTAGGGTCCCATGCACACCCCTTTGGGGTCCCATGCACATCCGGTTTGGGGCCCCATTCACAGCCGGTTTTAGGGTCCCCAGACACACCCAGTTTGGGGTCCCATGCACACCCAGTTCGGGGTCCCATTCACAGCCGGGTTTAGGGTCCCATTCACAGCTGGTTTTGGGGTCCCAGCACACTCATTTGGGGTCCCATTCACACCCAGTTTGGGGTCCCATTCACACCCAGTTTGGGGTCCCATTCACACCCATTTTAGGGTCCCATGCACACCCAGTTTGGGGTCCCATGCACACCCATTTTGGGGTCCCATGCACACCCAGTTCGGGGTCCCAGCACACCCAGTTTGGGGTCCCAGCACACCCAGTTTGGGGTCCCATGCACACCCAGTTCGGGGTCCCATGCACATCCGGTTTGGGGCCCCATTCACAGCCGGTTTTGGGGTTCCCATTCACACCCAGTTCGGGGTCCCAGCACACCCATTTGGGGTCCCAGCACACCCAGTTTGGGGTCCCATTCACACCCATTTTGGGGTCCTATTCACACCCATTTGGGGTCCCATTCACACCCATTCGGGGTCCCACACACCCATTTGGGGTCCCATTCACAGCCGGTTTTGGGGTTCCCATTCACACCCAGTTTAGGGTCCCATTCACACCCATTTGGGGTCCCACACACCCCGCCGGGTCCTCACCCCGTGCTGCGCGCTCAGCTCCTGCAGCTGCTCGGCCTCCTCGGGCAGCGGCTCCCGCTCCCCGCGAGCGCCAGCGCCTCTCGGCCGGCCGCCACCCACTCGAGCAGCCGCCGCTCTCTCCTCCTCGCCGGCCGCCAGCGCTGCCGCCTGGCGCTACGGAGCCGCTTCGCGCTGCTGCTGGGCCCAGCTCAGCACCTGGGGGGACCAGAGACATCGGGGGATCAGCCCAATGTGCCCCCAAATCCTCCCAAACACCCAGCTCAGCACCTGGGGGACCAGAGAGATCGGGGGTCAGGGATAGCACCCCACTGTGCACCCCAAACCCTGCTGCTGGGCCCAGCTCAGCACCTGGGGGACCAGAGAGATCGGGGGTCAGCACTGTGCGCCCCAAACCCTGCTGCTGGGCCCAGCTCAGCACCTGGGGGTACAGGGGGATCAGCACTGTGCGCCCCAAACCCTGCTGCTGGGCCCAGCTCAGCACCTGGGGGACCAGAGACATCGGGGGGTCAGCAATGTGCACCCCAAACCCTGCTGCTGGGCCCAGCTCAGCATCTGGGGGACCAGAGACATCGGGGGTCAGGATAGCACCTCACTGTGCACCCTACTGTGCACCCCAAACTCTGCTGCTGGGCCCAGCTCAGCACCTGGGGGACCAGAGACATCGGGGTCAGCAATGTGCACCCCAAACTCCTGCTGCTGGGCCCAGCTCAGCACCTGATGCGGGCTGTAAGACAGGTGTGGGGCAGTAGGACAGGTGTGGGGCAGTGGGACACGTGTGGGGCCATAGGACAGGTGTGGAGTTGTAGGACAGGTGTGGAGTTGTAGGACAGGTGTGTGGTTGTGTGACAGGTGTGGGGCTGCGCTTTCCCCAGGTGTGGGGCAGTAGGACAGGCGTGGGGTTTTAGGACAGGCATGGGGTTATACGACAGGTGTGTGGCTGTACTCCCCAGGTCCTTCGGCCCCGCCCCGCTGTCACCTCCTGGAAGCGGCTCCTGGCCACGGTGACCCAGGAGCGCACGGTGATGACGGAGTCGGGGTGGCAGCTGCTCAGGATCTCCTCCCCAGCGAGGTGATGCACTCCAGCTGCAGCTGCTGGCACTGCAGCGACTGCAGCAGCTCCTGCGGACACGGGGCGTGAGGGGGACGGGGGCGTGAGGGGGACAGGGGCGTGAGGGGGACAGGGGGCACGGGGGACAGGGGGCACGGGGGGGACAGGGGGCACGGGGGGGACACGGGCACGGGGGGGACAGGGGGCATGGGGGGACAGGGGCATGGGGGACAGAGGGGCACGGGGGGACAGGGGCACGGGGGGACAGGGGCACGGGGACATGGGGGCACGGGGGGACAGGGGGCACGGGGGACACGGGCACGGGGGACCGGGGCACGGGGGACAGGGGGCACGGGGGGACAGGGGGCACGGGGGGACACGGGCATGGGGGGGACAGGGGGCATGAGAGGGGACAGGGGGCACGGGGGGGACAGGGGCACGGGGGGACACGGGCATGGGGGGGACACGGGCACGGGGGGGACAGGGGCAATGGGGGACAGGGGGCATGAGGGGGACAGGGGGCACGGGGGACAGGGGGCACGGGGGGGACAGGGGGCACGGGGACATGGGGGGGCACGGGGGACAGGGGGCACGGGGGGGACACGGGCACGGGGGGACCGGGGCACGGGGGGACAGGGGGCACGGGGGGACAGGGGGCACGGGGGACACGGGCATGGGGGGGACAGGGGCATGAGAGGGACAGGGGGCACGGGGGGGACAGGGGCACGGGGGACACGGGCACGGGGGACAGGGGGCACGGGGGACAGGGGGCATGAGAGGGGACAGGGGCACGGGGGGGACAGGGGGCACGGGGGACAGGGGGCACGGGGGGACAGGGGGCACGGGGGACACGGGCATGGGGGGACAGGGGGCACGGGGGACAGGGGCACGGGGGGACAGGGGACATGAGAGGGGACAGGGGGCACGGGGGGACAGGGGGGACATGAGAGGGGACAGGGGGCACGGGGGGACAGGGGGCACGGGGACATGGGGGCATGGGGGACACGGGCACGGGGGGGGACAGGGGCACAGGGGGGACAGGGACACGGGGGACACGGGGACATGAGGAGGGGACACGGGGCATGAGGGGGACACGGGAGCATGGGGGGCACAGAGAGTATAGGGGGCACGGGGACATGGCAGGGGACAGGGGGCACGGGGGCACCGGGGCTACTGGTGGTTACTGGTGGTTACTCGGGGACAGTGGTGGATTACTGGTGTCACTGGTTGTTACTGGTGGTTACTGGTGGTTACTGGGTGTCACTGGTGGTCCCTGGTGGGTCACTGGTGGTTACTGGTGGGTTACTGGTGGTTACTGGTGGTTACTGGTGGTTACTGGTGGGTCACTGGGTGTTACTGGGTGTCACTGGTTGTTACTGGCGGTCACTGGTGGTCACTGGCTGTCACTGGTGGTCACTGGGCGTTACTGGTGGTCACTGGCTGTCACTGGTGGGTCACTGGCTGTCACTGGTGGGTCACTGGCTGTCACTGGCTGTCACTGGTTGGTTACTGGCGGTCACTGGTGGTTACTGGGTGTCACTGGTTGGTCACTGGCGGTCACTGGTGTCACTGGTGGGTCACTGGCGGGTCACTGGCTGTCACTGGTGGGTCACTGGCGGTCCCTGGCTGTCACTGGTGGTCACTGGGCGTTACTGGTGGGTTACAGGTTGTCCATGGTGTCCCTGGTGTCCCTGGTGTCCCTGGTGTCCCTGGTGTCCCTGGTGTCACTGGTGTCCCTGGTGTCACTGGCGGTCCCTGGCTGTCACTGGCGGTCACTGGCGGTCACTGGTGGGTTACTGGCTGTCCCTGGCTGTCACTGGCGGTCACTGGCGGTCACTGGTGGGTTACTGGCTGTCCCTGGTGTCTCTGGTGTCCCCGGTGTCACTGGCGGTCCCTGGCTGTCCCTGGCGGGTCCCTGGCGGTCCCTGGCTGTCCCTGGTGTCCCTGGTGTCCCCGGTGTCCCCGGTGTCCCTGGTGTCCCTGGTGTCACTGGGTGTCCCTGGTGTCACTGGTGGGTCACTGGTTGTTACTGGTGTCCCCGGTGTCCCTGGGCGCACCTGCAGCCGCTCCTGCCCGTCCCGCGCCGCCGCCTCGTCCTCGGGCAGCGCGGCCCCGCCCGCAGCGCGCGCTCGGCCCCGCCCAGCCCGGCCAGGAACGCGCGCAGCAGCGCCTGGAACTCCTCGGCCTGTCGCGACAGGGGGGGGAGAGTGAGAGACCCCGGACACCGAGAGACCCCCCAGATCCTGAGAGACCCCCCAGGCACTGAGAGACCCCGGACACTGAGAGACCCCCCAGATCCTGTGAGACCCCCCAAATTCCTCGGCCTGTCGCGACAGGGGCGGAGACTGAGAGACCGGACACCAAGAGACCCCTCGGACACTGAGAGACCCCCAGGCACTGAGAGACCCCCAGACACTGAGAGACCCCGGACACCAAGAGACCCCCAGACTCCTCGGCCTGTCGCGACAGGGGGGCGGTCAGCGCCTGAGACCCTGGACACTGAGAGACCCCCAGGCACCGAGAGACCCCCCAGACACTGGAGAGACCCCCCAGACACTGGAGAGACCCCAGACCCTGAGAGACCCCCAGACACTGAGAGACCCCGGACACTGAGAGACCCCAGACCCTGAGAGACCCCCCAGACACTGAGAGACCCCGGACACTGAGAGACCCCCAGACACTGAGAGACCCCGGACACTGAGAGACCCCCAGACACTGAGAGACCCCCCAGACACTGAGAGACCCCAGACCCTGAGAGACCCCCAGACACTGAGAGAACCCGGACACTGAGAGACCCCAGACCCTGAGAGACCCCCCAGACACTGAGAGACCCCGGACACTGAGAGACCCCCAGACACTGAGAGACCCCAGACCCTGAGAGACCCCCCCAGACACTGACAGACCCCGGCCCCAGAGAGACCCCGGACACTGAGAGACCCCCAGATCCTGAGAGACCCCCAGACACTGAGAGACCCCCCAGACTCCTCGGCCTGTCGCGACAGGGGGCGGTCAGCGCCTGAGACCCCCAGACACTGAGAGACCCCTATCCCAGGAGTTTTCCCCGCCCCCCGGTGTTTTCCCCGCCCCAGGTGTTTCCCCGCCCCCAGGAGTTTCCCCCGCCCCCAGGAGTTTCCCCGCCCCCCCAGCTGTTTCCCCCATCCCAGCTGTTTCCCCCTATCCCAGGTGTTTCCCGCCCCCCAGGTGTGCCCCCCTATCCCAGCTGTTTTCCCCGCCCTATCCCAGCTGTTTTCCCCACCCCCCAGCTGTTTCCCCCCATCGCAGCTGTTTCCCCCGCCCCCAGGAGTTTCCCCCCTATCCCAGGTGTTTCCCCCGCCCCCCAGCTGTTTCCCCCATCCCAGCTGTATCCCCGCCCTATCCCAGCTGTTTCCCCGCCCCCAGCTGTTCCCCCGCCCCCAGGTGTTCCCGGCGCTCACCTGCCGCAGCGCCGCCTCCAGCCGCGCCTGCTTGCCCAGGGACATCCTGCAGACGAGCTCCCAGCGGGCGCTCAGCTCCTCCACCTGCCCGCGCAGCCACTGCGAGTCGCCGCCGCTGCTGCCGCGGGTCAGCTCCCGCAGCGAGCGCCGCAGCGCGCGGATGCAGCCGGCGCGCTTGCCCAGCTCCTTCTGGAACGCCTGGGGAGAGGGGCTCAGCGGGACCCCAACACTCATAGCTGTGGGTACAGGGGTGCCCTGAACCCCAAATCCTGATAGCAGTGAGTACAGGGCAGCCCTGAACCCCAAAATCCTGATAGCAGTGAGTACAGGGCAGCCCTGAACCCCAAATCCTCACAGCTGCGAGTACAGGGCACACCCGAACCCCCCAAATCCTCCTTCTGGAACGCCTTCGGGGAGGGGGCTCAGCGGGACCCCAACACTCATAGCTGAGAGTACAGGGGTGCCCTGAACCCCAAATCCTCACAGCAGTGAGTACAGGGCAGCCCTGAACCCCAAATCCTCCTTCTGGAACGCCTGGGGCGGGAAGGGCTCAGCGGGACCCCAACACTCATAGCTGAGAGTACAGGGGTGCCCTGAACCCCAAATCCTCACAGCTGCGAGTACAGGGCACCCCTGAACCCCAAATACCCTTTCTGGAACGCCTGGGGGAGGGGCTCAGCAGAACCCCAACACTCACAGCTGTGGGTACAGGGGTGCCCTGAACCCCAAATCCTCACAGCTGTGAGTACAGGGCAGCCCTGAACCCCAAATCCTCACAGCTGTGGGTACAGGGGTGCCCTGAACCCCAAAAATCCTGATAGCAGCGAGTACACGGCACTCCTGAACCCCAAATCCTCCTTCTGGAACGCCTGGGGGGAGGGGCTCAGCGGGACCTCAACGCCCACAGCTGTGGGTACAGGGCAGCCCTGAACCCCAAATCCTCACTGCACCCCCAAATCATCCTTCTAGAACGCCCTGGGGGGCGGGAGGGGCTCAGCGGGACCCGAAACACGCACTGCAGTGGGTAGAGGGCTCCCCTGAACCCCAAACACTCATAGCTGTGAGTACAGGGGTCCCCTGTACCCCAAATTCTCACAGCAGTGGGAACAGGGCACATCTGAACCCCCAAACACTCACAAACCCCATGGCCAATTCCCCATCCCAGTTGCCAATTCCCCAGTTCATTCAGTGGCCAGTTCCCCAGTTCCGTGGCCAATTCCCCTTCCCAGTGGCCAATTCCCCAGTTCAGTGGCCAATTCCCCATCCCAGTGGCCAATTCCCCATCCCAGTGGCCAATTCCCCATCCCAGTTGCCAATTCCCCATCCCAGTGGCCAATTCCCCATCCCAGTTGCCAATTCCCCATCCCAGTGGCCAATTCCCCATCCCAGTTGCCAATTCCCTTCCCAGTGACCAATTCCCCATTCCAGTTGCCAATTCCCCAGTTCAGTGACCAATTCCCCATCCCAGTGGCCAATTCCCCATCCCAGTGGCCAATTCCCTTCCCAGTGGCCAATTCCCCATCCCAGTGGCCAGTTCCCCATCCCAGTTGCCAATTCCCCATCCCAGTAGCCAATTCCCCATTCAGTGACCAATTCCCCATCCCAGTTGCCAATTCTCCATCCCAGTTGCCAATTCCCCATCCCAGTTGCCAATTCCCCATCCCAGTTGCCAATTCCCCATCCCAGTGGCCAGTTCCCCATCCCGTGTCCAACGCCCCGTTCTGGTCCCATCCCAGAGTGTCCTGGGCACCCCTGCTGCTCCCTGGTGGCCACCCCGGCCGCCCCCCGCCTTGCCCGACCTTGTGCTTGTCCATGAGGTCGCCCACCAGGTCGCGGTCGCGCCGACGGGCGCCGTCCTCGCAGAGCTGCGGCTCGGCCGGTACAGCCAGTCCATCAGCGCCTGCAGCGCGTCCGTGAACTTGCCCGAGAACAGCAGGCTCTCACTCCAGCCGTGATTGCCACTCGGGCACGGGGCAGGAGGGCATCAGGGGCAGGAGGGCATCAGGGGCATGAGGGGCATCAGGGGCAGGAGGGGCATCAGGGGCAGGAGGGCCATCAGGGGCATCAGGGGCAGGAGGCATCAGGCATCAGGGCAGGAGGGGCATCAGGGCATCAGGGGCAGGAGGGCATCAGGGGCATCAGGGCATCAGGGGCAGGAGGGGCATCAGGGGCATCAGGGAGCATGAGGGGCATCAGGGGCATCAGGGGCCGGGGCCACCCGCGAGGCCGCCCACAGGGCTGGCGGGGCCACCACTGGGCAGGGACGGAGCTGGCAGCGCCCTTATGAGTAGTGACATCCCATCCCATCCCATCCTCATCCATCCCATCCCATCCCATCCCATCCCATCTGGCAGCCCCTTAGCGAGTAGTGACTTCCCATCCCATTGATCCCATCCCCATCGATCCCCATCCCCATCCATCCCATTGATCCCCATCCCCGGCAGCGCTCCCTATGAGTAGTGACATCCCATCCCCATCCCACCCCATTGATCCCATCCCATCCCATCCCATCCCATCCCCATCCCATCCCATCCCATCCCATCCCATCCCAGGCAGCGCCTTATGAGTAGTGACTTCCCATCCCATTGATCCCATCCCATCGATCCCATCCCATCCCCATCCCTGGCAGCGCTCTGTGAGTAGTGACTTCCCATCCCATCCCATCCCATTGATCCCGTCCCATCCATCCCATCCCATCCCATCCCCATCCCATCCCATCCCATCCCATCCCATCCCATCCCATCCCATCCCATCCCATTATCCCATCCCATCCCATTATCCCATCCCATCCCATTATCCCATCCCATCCCATCCCCATCCCATCCCATCCCATCCCATCCCATTGATCCCATCCCATCCCATCCCATCCCATCCCATCCCCATCCCCATCCCATCCCCATCCCATCCCATCCCATCCCATCCCCATCCCATCCCATTGATCCCATCCCATCCCATTGATCCCATCCCATCCCATCCTGGCAGTGCCGTTATGAATAGTGACATCCCATCCTGTTTCCATCCCATTGCTGTTCCATCACATTTCTATTCCATCCGATCCCATCCCATCCCATTTCCATCCCATTGCTATTCCATCCCATCCCATTGATCCCATCCCATCCCATCCCATCCCATCCCATCCCATCCCATCCCATCCCATCCCATCGATCCCATCCCATCCCATCCCATCCCATCCCATGGATCCCGATCTCATTCCCATTCCCCATTGCTGATCCCATTCCCATTATCCCATTCCCACCTTTCTGCCACCTGGCTGCACCGCCCCATTCCATCCCATGGATCCTGTTCCCAGGATCCCATCCCATGGATCCCATCCCATGGATCCTGATCCCATCCCATGCCATGGATCCCATTCCCATTATCCCATTATTATCCCATAAACCTCTCGGCCGCCAGGCTGCACAGCCCATCCCATCCCATGGATCCCATCCCATCCCAATCCCCAGGCATCCCATTCCCGATCCCCAGGGATCCTGATCCCATCCCTATGGATCCCATGGATCCCATCCCATTATCCCATTCCCAATCCCATTAACCTCTCGCACGCAAGGCTGCACAGCCCGATCCCATCCCATGGATCCCATTCCCATTATCCCAATCCCATCCCATGGATCCCATCCCATCCCAATCCGAGGGATCCCATTCCTGATCCCATGGATCCTGATCCCATCCCATGGATCCCATTCCCATTATTCCATTCCCAATCCCATTGACCTGTGCTGCCAGGCTGCACAGCCCCGATCCCATCCCATGGATCCCATCCCCAATCCCAGGCATCCCATTCCGATCCCAGGGATCCTGATCCCATCCCATGGATCCCA
>JAKWBO010000780.1:0-27121 GCA_034336685.1 Luscinia luscinia | reverse complement strand
CATCAAAATCCCAAAATTCCCAAAATTCCCAAATTTTGGGATTCCCTCACCTGCACGGCCTTGTTCCGCTCCCCGGAGCTTCTCCAGATCCTCTTGGAGATTTTCCAAATTCTGGGGAAAAAATCCAAATTTTGGAAAAAAAAAAAAAAGGATTTTGGGGAATTTTTAGGAAATTTTTGTGGATTTTTGTGGAATTTGTTGGGAATACCTGTGGGATTTTTAAAAGAATTCTTTCAAATTTTTTCAGGATAATTTTGGCTGAGCTCATCATGAGTGAATCCCAAACCCAAAATTCCCCAAAAATCCCCAAAAATTCATCAAAATTCCCAAAATTCCCAAAATTTTGGGATTTCCCCTTACCTGCACAGCCTCATCCCGCCTCCCGGAGCTTCTCCAGATCCTCCCGGAGATTTTCCAAATTCTGGGGAAAAAAATTGAAATTTTGGGAAAAAATTGGCATTTTGGGGAAAAACCCACTGATTTTGGGGGAAAAATCTCAGATTTTGGGGATAAAATCCGGATTTTATGGGGAAAAATTCTGATTTTTGTGGGGGAAAATTCCCAAGGGTTGGAGAAGAAATATCCAGAATTTTGGCATAAAAGTCTTGAGTTTTGGGGAATAAAATCCTAACTTTTAGGGGAAAAATCTTGAATTTTAGGTGAAAATGGCCAAATTTGGAGGGAAATAATCCCAAATTTTAGTGGGAAAAATTAGAATTTTTTTTTTAAGATCCCAAATTTTGGGGAATAAACCCATAAATTTTCAGGAATAAAATCCCAAATTTTGAGGGAAAACTTCTTTTTCTTCCTAATATCCCAAATTTTGGGAACAAAATTCGAATTTTGGGCTGAAATTCGGGATTTTGGGGGTGAGAATTCCTGGATTTTGGGCTGAAATTCCAAGCTTTTTTTTTTTTTTTTAATCCCAAATTTTGGGGACTAAAATCTCAATTTTGGGGAACAAAATCTGAATTTTGGGAATAAAATCCCGAATTTTGTGGAATAAAATTTGGAATTTTGGGGTGAGAATTCCGGATTTTGGGCTGGAAATTCACAGATTTTGGGATGAGAATTCCTAGATTTTGGGCTGGGAATTCCTGGATTTCAGAGAAAAAATCCCATATTTTAGGGAAAAAGAATCGAAATTCTTATGAGAAAAAAATCCCAAATTCTGAGGAGAAAATCCTGATTTTTTTTTTTTTTCTAAAAATCCCAAATTTTGCGGAATAAAATTTTGAATTTTAGGGAATAAAATCCAGAATTTTGGGGTGAGAATTCCCAGATTTTGGCACCTTCTGGAGCTTTCCCAGCTCCTGGGGTGGCTCCGGTTCTGGAATCGCTCCTGGAGCTCCCGAAGCTCCTCCTCGAACTCCTCCCGCTCCAGCCGAGCCTGCAGCAGCCTGCAATGCCCAAAATTCCCAAAAATTCCCAAAAATTCCCAAAAATTCCCAAAATTCCCCAAATTCCTGAAATTCCTGAAATTCCTGAGCACCCCTGACACTCCCAAAGTTCCTGAAATTCCTGGAATTCTTTACGTTCCCAAAAATCCTCTCAAAATTCCTGCAATTCCCAAAATTTCCTAGAATTCCCCAAAATTCCATCCAGCAGGAAATTCCCAAAATTTCCCTAAAATTCCCCAAAATTCCATCCAGCAGGAAATCCCCAAAAATTCCTGCAATTCCCAAAATTTCCTAAAATTCCCAAAATTCCATCCAGCAAGAAATTCCCAAAAATTCCCCCAAAATTCCATCCAGCAAGAAATTCCCAAAATTTTCCTAAAGTTCCCCAAAATTCCATCCAGCAGGAAATCCCCAAAATTCCTGCAGTTCCCAAAATTTCCTAAAGTTGCCTCAAATTCCATCCAGCAGGAAATTCCCAAAATTTTCCTAGAATTCCCCAAAATTCCATCCAGCAGGAAATTCCCAAAATTTCCCTAAAATTCCCCAAAATTCCATCCAGCAGGAAATCCCCAAAAATTCCCGAAAATTCCTGCAATTCCCAAAACGCCCAGAAATTCCAGAAAATTCCCGCCACTCCCCGAAATTCCTAAAATTCCTGAAAATCCCCAACATTCCCAAAGTTCCTGAAACTCCCAAAAATTCCTGGAAAATCCCACAATTCTCAAAATTCAAAAAAAAAAACCCCAAAAATTCCTGAAATTCCCAAAATCCCCAAAATTCCTGAATTTTTGTTTTGGAAAACCTCAGAAAATTCCCAATTTTATTTAAAAATTTGACCCAGAAACCCCAGAAAATTCCCAATTTTTAAAAATTTGACCCAGAAACCCCAGAAAATTCCCAATTTTTTGAAAACCCAGAAAATCTGGAATTTGGGACTCACTCCTGCTTGGAATTCGCAGCTCCTCCTTGTTTTTCTGGAACATTTCCGCCACTGCTGCGCCTCCTCGCGCTCTCCTCCAGCTCCCGCCGCAGATTCCGAACCTCAATCCCCAAATTTTCCCTTCCTGCTCCAGCTTGGATTTCTCCTGGGATGGATCAACAAAATTCCCAAAATTATGCAAAATTCCATAAAATTACGCCAAGATTTCACAAAAATTCTGCAAAATTCCCCAAAGAATCCCTAAAAATTCCCCAAAATTCCCAATTTTTTCCACAAATACTCCACAAAGAATCCCTAAAAATTTCCCAAAAATTCCACAATATTCCACAAATATTCCCCAAAAATTTGCCAAAAAATTCCCAAAACTTCCACAAAGATTCCACAAAAATTCTGCTCCCATTCCAGGCATTCCCGACACCAATCCCAAAATTTCCATCCTCATTTTGGAATTCCCAGTCCCAAAATTCCCATTCCCATTCCTGAATTCTCGCTCTCATTCCTGGAATTCCCATCCCCATTCCCAACATTCCTGCTGCCATTCCCAGAATTCCCAGAACTCCCAAAATTCTTGCCCCATTCCTGGAATTCCAACACCCAGAATTCCTGAAATTCCTGAAATTCTAACCTCATTTCTCCATTCCTGACCCCATTCCCAGAATTCCCATTTCCAGAATTCCCATTCCCAGAATTCCCACCTCCATTTCCTCTCCAGATCCTTGACCTCAATTTGGAATTCCTAACCCAATCCTAAAATTCCTGACTCCATTCCCAGCATTCCTGCTGCCATTCCCGACCCCATTCCTGCCATTCCCAGAATTCCCAAAATTCCTGGAATTCCCCAACATCCGAGCTCCTCTCCAGATCTCTGACCTCATTTTGGAATTCCCAACCGAATCCCAAAATTCCTAACTCCATTCCCAGCATTCCTGCTGCCATTCCCGACCCCATTCCTGCATTTCCTGCCATTCCCAGAATTCCTGAATTCCCAAAATTCCCGACCTCCATGCTCCTCTCCAGGTCCCCCAGATCCTTGACCTCAATTTGGAATTCCCAACCCAATCCCAAAATTCCCAACTCCATTCCCATCATTCTGGTTCCCATTCCAGGAACTCCAGGCACCATTCCTGTCATTCCCAGAATTCCCAGAATTCCTGGAATTCTCAAATTTCCGACTCTCCATACTCCTCTCCAGCTCCCGAGATCCTTTACCTCAATTTGGAATTCTCAACCCAATCCTAAAATTCCCGACTCCATTCCAAGCATTCCTGCTGCCATTCCCGACCCCATTCCCTGCCATTCCCAGAATTCCAAAATTCCTGAATTCCCAACATCTGAGCCCTCCAGATCCTTGACCTCATTTTGGAATTCCCAACTCCATTCCCATCATTCTGGCTCCCATTCCAGGAACTCCAGACACCATTCCTGCCATTCCCAGAATTCCTGGAATTCCCAACCTCCACACTCCTCTCCGGCTGCCCCCAGACCCTTGACCTCAATTTGAATCCCCAACTCGAATCCCAAAATTCCCAACTCCATTCCCATCATTCCGGCTCCCATTCCAGGAAATCCAGACACCATTCCTGTCATTCCCAGAATTCCTGAATTCCCAAAATTCCCGATCTCCACACTCCTCTCCAGCTCCCGAGATCCTGACCTCAATTTGAATTCCCAACCCAATCCTAAAATTCCGACTCCATTCCCAGCATTCCTGCTGCCATTCCCGACCCCATTCCTGCATTTCCTGCCATTCCCAGAATTCCCAAAATTCCTGGAATTCCCAACATCCGAGCTCCTCTCCAGATCCTTGACCTCATTTTGAATTCCCAACCGAATCCCAAAATTCCCAACTCCATTCCAAGCATTCCTGCTGCCATTCCCAACCCCATTCCTGCATTTCCTGCCATTCCCAGAATTCCCAAAATTCCCGAATTCCCAGAATTCCCGACCTCCACGCTCCTCTCCAGCTGCCCCCCAGATCCTTGACCTCAATTTGGAATTCCCAACCCAATCCTAAAATTCCCGACTCCATTCCCAGCATTCCTGCTGCCATTCCCGAACCCATTCCTGCATTTCCTGCCATTCCCAGAATTCTCAAAATTCCCGAATTCCCATGAATTCCCTGACCTCCATGCTCCTCTCCAGCTGCCCCCGGCTCCTCTCCAGCTCCTCCCGCAGCTGCTCCAGGTCGGAATCGTGCGCTGGCCACCTCGGCCTGCAGCGCCCCCGCAGAGGCGGCCAGCTCACGCTCCAGGCGCCGCCGCACACCGCCACCTCCAGCTGGGACTGGAGATCCTGGAGATCCTGGGAATTGGGAAAAATGGGATTTGGGATTGGGGAAATTGGGATTTGGGATGTGGGAAATGGGGTCATGGCCCCACGACCACCTCGGCCTGCAGCGCCCCTGCAGGTGCCACCGTGCAGCCACTGCTGTGTCCAGCTGGGACTGGAGATCCTGCAGATCCTGGGAATTGGGAAAATGGGAAAAATGGGAAAAATGGGAAAAATGAGAAAAATGAGAAAAATGAGAAAAATGAGAAAAATGAGAAAAATGGGAAAAACGGGAAAAATGGGATGTTGGAAATGGGGTCATGGCCCCACGGCCACCTCCGGCTGCAGCGCCCCCTGCAGGTTCCACCACGCAGCCACCGCCGTGTCCAGCTGGGACTGGAGATCCTGGAGATCTTGGGAAAAATGGGAAGAATGGGAAGAATGGGAAAAATGGGATTGGGGTCATCCCTGGGAAATTTGGAATAGTGGGAAAACGGGAAAATTTGGATTGGACGTGTGCCCACAGTCGAGTCCAGCTGGGCCTGGAGAGCCTGAAGATCCTGGGAAAAACGGGAAGTGGGATTTGGGATTTGGGAAATCAGAAAATGGAATTTGGGAAACAGGAAAGTGAGATTTGGGATTTGGGAAATCAGGGAATTTGGGATGTGGGAAATGAGGTCATCACACCATGGCCAAGTAAAGCTGGGCCCGGAAATCCTGGAGGTCCTGGGAAATTGGAAAAAATGGGATTTGAGAAAATGGGAAAAGTTGGGAAAAGGGGGAAGTTGGGATTTGGGAAATGGGAAAATTGGGATTTGGGAAATGGGAAAATTGGGATTTGGGATTTGGGAAAAGTGGGGTCTGGGATATTGGAAAATGGGATTTGAGAAATGAGGTCATCATCCCACAGCTGAGTCCAGCTGATCCCAGCACTCCTGGAGATCCTGGAAACCGGGAAAATTGGGAAAATTTGGGATTTGGGAAATTGGGGGTGAGGTTTTTAGGGTACCTGGTAGAGCTCCTGAGCGTCGGGGTCACTTTTGGGGTCACTCCTGGGCTGCGTGGCCCGTGGCCAGCAGCTGCTCCTCCAGCTGGCCCAGCCGCGCCTCCAGCTGCTCCTTGGCGGCCTGGAGCTCGCCCAGCCTGGGCAGCGAGGGGTTAACGGGGAAAAGAAAGGGTTAATGGGAAATGAAAGGGTTAATGGGGAAAAGAAAGGGTTAATGGGGAAATGAAAGGGTTAACGGGGAAAAGAAAGGGTTAATGGGTTGTTTTTGGGGGAAATTAAGGGTTAATAGGGAAATTAAAGGGTTACATGGGGTGGTTTTGGGTCCCCAAACCACAAAAGGGACAAAGTGGAGACCCACAGTGACCCCAAACCCTTAAGTGACCCCAAAACCTTTAGTTGACCCCAAACCCTTTTGAGGTGACCCCAAACCCTTTTAGGTGACCCCAAAGCCTTTTAGGTGACCCCAAACCCTTTTAGGTGACCCCAAAGCCTTTAGGTGACCCCAAAGCCTTTTGAGTTGACCCCAAACCCTTTAGGTGACCCCAAACCCTTTAGGATGACCCCAAACCTCTTTAGGTGACCCCAAACCCTCTTGGGGTGACCCCAAACCCTTTTAGGTGTGACCCACAAACCCTTTTAGGTGACCCTCAAACCCTCTTGGGGTGACCCCAAACCCCTTTAGGTGACCCTAAACCCTCTTGGGGTGACCCCAAACCCCTTTAGGATAACCCCAAACCCTTTAGGATGACCCCAAACCCTTTTGGGATGACCCCAAACCCTTTTAAAGAAACCCAAACCCCTTTAGGATGACCCCAAACCCCTTTAGGATGACCCCAAACCCTTTTAGGGAACCCCAAACCCCTTTAGGATGACCCCAAATCCTTTAGGTGACCCCAAACCCTTTGGGGTGCCCCCATTACTTGGCCTGGCTCGCTGCAGCTCCTGGGATTTCCTGTCCAGGGCCTCGCGCGAGGATTTGGGATTGGGGCGAGTCCGAGCCCCCACGGAATTCTGAAAATTCGGGAATATTTGGGATAGTGAGAACATCCCATCCTAAAATCCCAAATCTGCCCCAAATCAATCCAAAACTCCAAATCCCAACTCTCTAATCCATCCCAAACTCATCCAAAACCCAAATCCCAAACCCCAAATCCACCCCAAATCCCAAACCTCAAATCCCAAATCCCAAATCCACCCCAAATCCCAAACCCAAATCCATTCTAAATCCCAAACCCATTCCAAACCTGTCCCAAATCCATCCTGAACCCCCAAATCCTAAACCCAGCCTAAATTCCAAACCCCAAATCTGTCCCAAATCCCAAACTCCAAATCCCAAACTCAGAATCCAAATCCAAAATCCCAAATCCATCCCAAACAAATCCCAAACCCGTCTCAAATCCCAAATCCATGTCAAACTCAGCCCAAATCCCAAACCCATCCCAAATCTGCCCCAAATCCTGAATTTTTGGGATCCCAAACCCCAAATCCCAAAAATTTCGGGAATTTTGGGGCTCCCAAATCTGCCCTCACCAGCTCCTGAATTTCCTGCAGCAGCCTCGAGGTTTTTCTCTTCAGGGAAATCTCGCTCTCAGAACTCCTGGGGGAGAAATTTGGGGAAAATTCCGAAATTTGGGGTCAGGAATTTTAGGAGAATTTTAAGAGAATTTTAGGAGAATTTTTAGGGATTTTATGGGTTTTAGGGAATTTTGGGAGGATTTTTAGGATTTTGTGGGAATTTTAGAGGAATTTTATGGATCTTTAGGGAATTTTGTGGGGATTTTGTGGGATTTGGGAGGGGAATTTTGTGGGGATTTGAGGGGATTTTTGGGAGAATTTTAGGGGGATTTTGAGGGAATTCGTGGGTTTTTATGGGGATTTTGTGGGAATTTTTGTGGGGATTTTGGGCGGATTTTTAGGGGGATTTTCTGTGAATTTTGGGGGATTTTATGGGTTTTTGATGGAATTTTACTGGAATTTTGTGTGAATTTTGTGGATTTTGGTGTCTTGAGAAGGTTTTGGTATTTTTGGGATATTTTGGGTGTTTTTTGGGGCTCACCTCTCCCTGAGGATGCTGTAGATCAGCTCCGTGGGGTTTTCACCGCCCCCACTCCCGCTGGTCCCGCAGCAGGTCCGGGGTGGATTTCAGCTCCGGGGAAGAAAATCCTCAATTCCCATTAAAAAACCCAAATCCCACATGCCAGATGGAAAAAACAAGGATTTATACAGAAAACTACAATTTTATACAAAAAAAAAATCCGAATTTTACAGGAAAAAACCGCCAAATTTTATAGGAAAATTCTCCCAAGTTTATAGGAAAAAATTCCAAATTTCATACAGGAAAAATTTCCACAATTTTATAGGGAAAAAAATTTCCAGTTTTTATAGGAAAAATCCAAATTTTATAGGAAAAAAATTTCCAAATTTTATAGGAAAATACCCAATTTTATAGGAAAACCACTAAATTTATAGAAAAATTTTTCCCAAGTTTATAGGAAAAAATTCCAAATTTTATAGGAAAAATCTCCAGTTTTATAGGAAAAATCCCCAATTTTATGGGAAAATATCCAAATTTTATAGCAAAACCCCCCAATTTTATAGGGAAAACACCCCAATTTTATAGGGAAAAACTCAATTTTATAGGAAAATATCCCACTTTTATATCAAACCCCATTTTTATATCAAACCCCAATTTTTTAACAAAACCCCAATTTTTTTTAATAAAACCCCCAATTTTTTTACCTGCATCTCCACGTTTTTCTCCTCCTCATCCCCAAACCCGCCGGGAATTTGGGGCGGAACTTTGGGAATTTGGGATTCTCGCGAATCCAAACTCTGCGAGCGCTTCCTGGGAGCGGTCGCGGGCCGCGGAGCCTCCGAGCTCCCCGAAAATTCCCGGAGTTCCCGAGTCGAATTTGGAAATCAGGGAATCCACCGAGCCCAGCGGCCCGTGTCCACGTCCCTGGGATCCCCGGAAATTTTTCGGGAATTTTTCCCGGATTTTTCCTGCTTTAGGAAACGGCGCCGTGAGGTCGCCGTGGATTGGGATCGGCGGAGTTCCTCCGAGGATTTGGGGTTTTCCGGGGTCCATCCCAAGATTTCGGTGTCCTGGGATCTCCTCCAGTCCTGATCCGAAAATTTCGGATTCCTCGGGATCCTCCTGAATCCTGATCCGAAAATTTCGGGATCCTCGGGATTTTCCCGCATCCTGATCCCAGGATTTGGGATTTTCCAGGTGTCGATCCAAGATTTCGGTGTCCTGGGATCTTCTCGAGTCCTGATCCGAAAATTCTCGATCCTCCGAGATCCTCCCGGTTTCTCATCCCAGGATTTTGAGATCCTCGGGATCTTCCCTCAGCTAAAAATTTGGGGATTCTCAGCCCTTCCTCATCCTAGAATTCTTCTCCCTGCAGTTCCCCCTGGTGGCCCGGGCTGGGACATTTGGGGTCGCTTTCAGGAGAATTTGGGGCCATTTCAGGGCTCCAGGCTCTGGGATTTGGGGCTATTTTGGGATTCCCAGCTCTGAAATTTGGGGCCACTTCAGGAGGATTTGGGGCCATTTCAGAATTCCAGGTTGTGACATTTGGGGCCGTTTTGGGACTCCCAGCTCTGAGATTTGGGGCCATTTTGGGGCTCCTCCTGGGATATTTGGGGCCATTTCGGTGGATTTGGGACCACTTCACCTGTGACATTTGGGGCCATTTTGGGGTGATTTGGGGCCATTTCAGGACCGCTGGTTCTAAAATTCGTGGCTCTTTCGGGGACGTTTGTGGCCATTTCTGGACTCCCAACTCTGGGATTTGGGGCCATTTTGGGGCTCCTCCTGGGACATTTGGGACCATTTCACCTAGCGACATTTGGGGCCACTTTGGGGCTCCTCCTTGCCACATTTGTGGCCATTTCAGGAGAATTCCGTGGCCATTTCAGGCGCATTTTTCACCATCTCAAAACGCCGCCTGTAAGATCCGCTGGTCGTTTCTGGACTCCCAACTCTGGGATTTGGGGCCATTTTGGGGCTCCTCCCTGGGACATTTGGGGCCATTTCTGGCGGATTTGTGACCACTCCACCTGCGACATTTGGTGCCCCTTTGGGGCTCCTCCTTGCCACACCTGTGCCCATCTCAGGAGAATCCGCGCCCATCTCAAAACCGCCTCTCAAACTCGCGGCCGCTTCGGGACTCCCGGCTCTGCCCTCCGGGCCATTTCGGGCTCCCGCTTGATCTGCACCCCAAAACTGTCTCCCCCGCCTTGGCCACTGTTGAGGACCACGAAGGGCTGCCCAGCGATGCCCTGGACCCGCACGGCCACCCCGTAGGAGCCGCTCCTGGCCCGCGGCGCTGCTGCGCGCCCGCCTCGCCCAGGTCGCTGATGAAGCGAATCTGCACGCCGTGGTCCAGCGCTTCTCCGCCATGGCCTGCAGGGAAATCGGGGCAAATCAGGCAAAATTGGCCTTTGGGATTTTTTACCCGCGTTTTTCCCCCTTTTTTATGGTTTTCCCGCAGTTTTGTCACTTTTTTTGGTGTTTTTCCTCCCAGATCCTATAAAATCAACAAGAATTGTTTTGGGATCTGGATCCACCCCATAAAATCCCATCAAAACCAGGAGGAATCAGGATCTGGATCCATCCCAAATCCCATAAAACCCAGGAAGAATCAGGATGTGGATTGATCCCTGATCCCCAAAAACCCAGGAAAAGCTGTTTTGGGATCTGGATCCATCCCAAATCCCATAAAACTCAGGAAGAATCAGGATCTGGATCCAACCCATAAAAGCCCATAAAAATTGGGAAAAGCCATTTTGGGATCTGGATCCATCTCATAAAATCCCATAAAAACCAGGAAAAGCCATTTTGGGATCTGGATCCATCCCATAAAATTCCATAAAAACTGGGAAAAACCATTTTGGGATGTGGATCCATCCCATAAAATCCCATCAAAACCAGGAAAAGCCATTTTGGGAAATGGACCCATCCCAAACCCCATAAAACCCAGGAAGAATCAGGATCTGATCCAACCCATAAAATCCCATAAAAATTGGGTAAAACTATTTTGGGATTTGTATCCATCCTGTAAAAACCAAGAAAAGCTGTTTTGGGATCTGGATCCATCCCAAATCCTTCCTGGAGCAGGTGGAGAATCCACAGGGAGGGGAGTGAACGAGGCTGGGATGGATCCCAAAAATCCCAAAATCCCAGATGGCTCAGGAACCCCCCGGGAGTGGGGGAGGGGCTGGAAATTCCCAAAATCCGGGAGAGGATTTGGATTTTCACCACAAAAATTTGGGAGAGGATTTGGAAATTCCCAAAAATCCGGGAGAGGATTTGGATTTATTCCAGAATTTTGGGGATTTCCTGGAAAACCGGAAGGAAAAAAGTGGGAAAATGGGAATTTTTGGGGTTAAAAATGCAGAATTCCAGGAATTTTGGGGGTTAAAAAAATCAGGAAAATGGGGATTTGGGGCTAAAATTTGGGGGGAAAGCAAAATAATGGAATTTAGGAGCTGAAAAATGGGAAAAAACAGGAAAATGGGAATTTTAGGGTTAAAAATGCAGAATTCTGGGAATTTGGGGACTAAATAATTGAAAAAAAAAGGCAGGAAAATGGAAATTTTTGATGCTAAAAATTGGGATAAATCAGGAAATTGGGAATTTGAGATCTAAAAATGGAGAAAAATCAGGAAAAGGGAATTTGGGGTCTAAATATTGGGAAAAAAGCAGGAAAATGGGAATTTCAGGGTTAAAATTCCAGATTTCTGGGAATTTTTAGGCTAAAATTTGTGAAAAAATCAGGAAATGGGAATTTGAGGGTTAAAAATGCAGAATTCCGGGAATTTTGGGGCTGGCTGGGAGCCCAGGAAGCACAAAGAGCCTTTGTGGCCCCGACCCAGAAAAAGTTGTTTTGTAATTCCAGGAAAAAAAACAAACAGGGAAAAAAAAACCCAAACAAACCCAGAGCTGCTTTTCTGAGATTTTTTCCCCATTTAAAAAAAATTTTTCTGAAGGATGAAAATGGAATTTTGGAAATGGAAAAAAAGGAAAATTGAGATGGGAAATGGGAGGGAATGAAGGGAAAAAATCCCAAATTATCCCAAAATATTCCTGAAGTTGCTGGGTTTGGATTTTCCCAGGTTTTTTTTTTTTTTGGGTGTTCCCAGGGATGAATTCCCAAAATTTTGTTTTGTTTTCCTGAAGAATTCCCGAATTATCCCAAATTAATTATCCCAAATTATTACAAATTAATTATTGCAAATAATCCCAAATGGTCCTGAATGAATTATCCCAAATTATCCCAAATTTTGTCAAAATTATCTCCAAATATCCCAAAATATGACAAATTAATTATCCTAAATTATCCCAAATTAATTATTCTAAATTAATTATCCCAAATAATCCCAAATTCCCCCAAAATTATCTCCAAATATCCCAAATTTCCCCTCAGTAATGATCCCAAATTTCCCCAAACTGATTATCCCAAATTTTCCCAAATTAATTATCCCAAATCCAAATTATCCCAAATTTCCCCAAATTAATTATCCCAAATTTTCCCAAATTAATTACCCCAAATTATCCCAAATTGATTATCCCAAACTCATTATCCCAAATTGATTATCCCAAATTAACTATCCCATATTTCCCCAAATTAATTATCCCAAATCCAAATTATCCCAAATTTCCCCAAATTAATTATCCCAAATTTCTCCAAATTAATTATCCCAAACTCATTATCCCAAATTACCCCAAACCAATTATCCCAAATTACCCCAAACTAATTAATCCCTAATTACCCCAAACAACCCCAGGTTGGTTTTTTTCCCCTCGGGGCCGATTTTTTTGGGATCTTTCCCAAATTTCCGCCCCCAGCTCCTCCCCCGGGGGCTCCTTTGGGGTCAAAGTCCGGGAATTTGGAGCCGCCCCAAAATCCGGGAGCGGCTTTTCCGGATTTTCCGGTTTTTTCTGGGAACCGAAACCGGAGCGGGGGCGGGGCCAGCTGAGCTCCAGGGGGATGGGAATGGGGATTTCCCCAAATTTATTATCCCAAATTATTCCGAAATTAATTATCCCAAATGAATTGTCCCAAATTTCTCCAAATTAATTATCCCAAAACTCTGGAAAATGGGTAAGGAATGGGAATTTTCCCAAATTCATTACCCCAAATTTTCCCCAAATTATTCCCAAATAAATTATCCCAAATTATCCCAAATTTGTCTCAAATTATCTATCCCAAATTTGTCCCAAATTATCCCAAATTTATCCCAAATTAATTATCCTAAATGATCCCAAATTTATTCCAAAATCCCAGATATTCCCAAACGATCCCAAATATTCTGCAGGCTATTCTCAAATATCCCAAATTAATTATCCCAAATTATCCCAAATTATCCCAAATTTCCCAAATTTCCCAAATTAATTATCCCAAATTATCCCAAATTAACCTAAATTATCCCGAATGATCCCAAAATTTCCCAAAATTATTCCCAAATATCCCAAATGAATGATCCCAAATTATCCCAAATTAATTATCCCAAAACCCCTGGAAAAAGGGTTGGGAATGGGAATTTTAATGGAAAAAATTTGAAAATATGGAAATTGGAAAATTTTATGGAATCATCAACCCCAAATCCTGAAATTGACCCCAAATCCTGGAAAATTGATCCCAAATCCAGGAAATCGAGCCCAAATTTAGGAAATCTTCAACCCCACATCCTGGGAAATCGATCCTAAATCCTGGGAAATCGACCCCAAGTTCTAAATTCAACCCTAAATTCTGGGAACTCGACTGGAAATCGACCCCAAATCCCAGGAAATCAAATAAAAATCCTGGGAAATTGATCCCAAATCCAGGAAATCAACCTTAGATCCAGGAAATTGATCCCAAATCAGGAAACTGATCCCAAATCCTAGAAATTCAACCTCAAATCCTGGAAATCAACCATAAATTAACTCCAAATACCTGAAAAATCGACCCCAAATCCCAGGAAATCAACCCCAAATACCTGAAAATCGATCCCAAATACCTGAAAATCGACCCCAAATCCAGGAAATCAATCCCAAATCCAGGAAATTGACCCCAAATCCCAGGAAATCCACCCCAAATCCCAGGAAATCGACCCCAAATCCAGGAACTCGACCCCAAATCCCAGGAAATCGATCCCAAATCCTAATTAATTGACACCAAATCCGAGGAAATCGATCCCAAATCCCAGTTAATCGACCCCAAATCCAGGAAATCGACCCCAAATCCTAATTAATTGACCCCAAATCCCAGGAAATCGACCCCAAATCCCAGGAAATCGACCCCAAATCCTAATTAATTGACCCCAAATCCCAGGAAATCGACCCCAAATCCCAGGAAATCGACCCCAAATCCCAGAAAATCAATCCCAGATCCCAGTAACTCGACCCCAAATCCCAGGAAATTGACCCCAAATCCCAGGAACTCGACCCCAAATCCCAGGAAATCGATCCCAAATCCCAGGAACTCGACCCCAAGCCCAGGAAATCCCGATCCTGCCCGTGCCCGTCCCGCCCCGCCGGGATCCGGTGTCGGGTTCCAGGAACCACAGTCCGCGGAACCGGAGCCGCCGCATCAAATTCCCGAGGGGAGCGCGGAAAAACCTCGGAATAACCAGGAACGACCCCAGCCCCAGTCCTTGGGATAACTGGGGATGATCCCATTGGGATAACTGGGAATGATTCAGTCCTTTGGGATAACTGGGAATGATCCCAGTCCCAGTCCTTGGGGAAGCTGGGGATGATCCCAGTCCTTGGGATAACTGGGGATGATCCCAGTCCCAGTCCTTGGGATAACTGGGAATGATCCCAGTCCTTGGGAAAACTGGGAATGATCCCATTAATTGGGATAACTGGGAATGATCCCAGTCCCAGTCCTTGGGAAAACTGGGGATGATCCCAGTCCCAGTCCTTGGGATAACTGGGGATGATCCCAGTCATTGGGATAACTGGGAATGATCCCATTAATTGGGATAACTGGGAATGATCCCATTGGGATAACTGGGAATGATCCCAGTCCCAGTCCTTGGGATAACTGGGAATGATCCCAGCCCCAGTCCTTGGGATAACTGGGGATGATCCCATTGGGATAACTGGGAATGATCCCTTTGGGATAACTGGGAATGATCCCATTAATTGGGATAACTGGGAATGGATCCCATTGGGATAACTGGGAATTATCCCAATCCCATTCCTTGGGATAACTGGGAATGATCCCAATCTTTGGGATAACTGGGAATGATCCCATTGGGATAACTGGGAATGATCTCAATCCTTTGGGATAATCAGGAATGACCCCATTGGGATAACTGGGAATGGATCCCACTGAGATAACCAAAAATGATCCCAATCCTCAGGAAAACCAGGAATGATCCCATTAATTGGGATAATTGGGAATGATCCCATTTTTGGGGGGATAACAAGGAATGATCTCTTTTTTTTTGGATAATCAGGAATGATCCCATTCCCCAGACCCTAAAATCCCTGCAGGGTTTGGGCTCACTCCGGGTTTGCCCTGAATTCCATTCTGGATTTCATCCCAAAATTCTCCACCTCGAGGATTTCATCCCAAATCTAATCTCGAATTTCCCCCCTCAAATCCTAATTCGCACCTTGAGGAATTTAACCCAAATCCAATCCCGAATTTCCCATCCCAAGGAATCCACTCCAAATCCAATCCCAAATTTCATTGCAAATTCCATCCCATATTTCCCATCCCTGAGGAACTGATCCTGAATTTCCCCCAAATCCCAATTCCCCGCCCCAAGGAATTCACCCCAAATCCAATCCCAAATTCCCGAATTTCTCCCCCCCAGGAATTCCAGCCCCGACCCCCCCCAAAAAAACCAGGGAAAAGGAAAAACCCCAAATCCTGGATTTCTCCCCAAATTCCATCCCAAGAAATTTACCCCAAGTTCAATCCCGAACTTCTTCCCCCACCCTGACCCCAAAAGCCAGAGGGAAAAGAAAAAACCCCAAATCGTAGTCCACAAAACCCCAAATCGTGCCCACAAAACCCCAAATCCTGCCCACTGGACAGGGAATTCCAAAGGAATTCCAAAGAGTTCGATCCCAAACCGGTCTGACCGGTCTGGGAACGCCCTAGCGATCCCATAAATCCCGCCCCAAACAAAAGGGGACAAAAGGGACAAAATCCCTCGGAGTTGGGATTCCTGGGTTTGGGATCCTTTGGGTCTCCCTAAAAGGGACACTGGGACCCCATAAAGGGAAAGCAAAACCCTATTAAAGGACACCAGGACCCCATAAAGGGACACTGGGACTCCATAAGGGACATTGGGACCCTAAAAAGTGACACTGGGACCCCCTAAAGGGACACTGGGACACGTAAGGGAGGCAGGGACCCGCCAAGGGGACCATAGGACCTATAAAGGAACTCTGGGACCCCATAAAGTGACACTGGGACCCCAAGAAGGACATTGGGACCCCATAAAGTGACACTGGGACCTCATAAAGGGAGTCTGGGACCCCATAAAGTGACACTGGGACCCTGTAAGAGACATTGGGACCCCATAAAGGTAAAGCAGGACCCCATAGGGAACAGTGGGACCTATAAAGTAAAACTGGGAGCCCATAAAGGGGACAGCAGGACCTATTAAAGGGACACCAGGACCCTATATGGGACACTGGGACCCCATAAAGTGACAGCAGGACTCCATAAAGTGACACTGGGACCCGAGAGGTGACATTGAGACCCCGTAGAAGGGAAAAGCAGGACCCCACAGGGGGACAGTGGGACCTATAAAGTGACACTGGGACCACATAAAGGCACACTGGAACCCCAAAAGGGCACATTGTGGCCCCATGAATGAACAGCAGGACCTAATAATGGACACCAGGACCTCTATATGGGACACTGGGACCCCATAAAGAGACAGCAGGACTCCACGAAAGTGACATTGGGACCCCATAAAGGGAAAGCAGGACCCCATAGAGGGACAGGGGGACCCTATAAAGTGACACTGGGACTCCATAAAGGAACACTGGGAGCCCATAACGGGACATTGAGGGCGCATAAAGGAACGGCAGGATCCTCTAAAGGAGGTCTACAACCCATAAGGGGCATTGACGACCCTATAAAGGGACATTGGGACCCATAAGGGACAGCAGGACCCCATAAGGACACTGGGACCCCATAAAGTGACATTGGGACCCCATAAGGACAGCAGGACCCCATAAAGGAGCACTGGAGACCTATAAAGTGACATTGGGACCCATAAAGGACATTGGGACCCTGTCCTGTGTCCCCAGGATCCCCTTCCGATGCCACCACCGCCTCCTGTCCGGTGCCACCAACGCCCTGTCCTGTGTCACCAGGACCCTCTCCAGTGTCCCCAGGCCCCTCTGAGTGTCCCTCAGGACCCCTTTCCGTGTCCCCAGGACCCTCTCTGATGTCCCCAGACCCCTCTGAGTGTCCCCAGGACCCCTTTCCGTGTCCCCAGCGCCCTGCCCGGTGTCACTTGGACCCTGCCCGGTGCCACCAGCGCCTCTCTCCGGTGTCACCGCGCCCTGCCCGGTGTCACCAACACCCTGCCCGGTGCCACCTGACTCTGTCCCGTGCCACCAGCGCCCTCTCGGTGTCACCAACACCCTCTGCGTGCCACCAGCGCCCTCTCCGGTGTCCCCAGTACCCATCCCGTGCCGCCAGTATCCTGCCCGTGTGTCCCCGCACCCCTGTCCGGTGTCACCGGGACCCTCTGCACGACAGCACGACCCCCGCCCAGGGGGCAAGACCCCCTGCGGTGTCCCCAGCACCCCGCTGCCAGTGCCACCAGCACCCTGTCCGGTGTCCCAAACACCCTGCCCGGTGTCCCCATGTCCCTGCCCGGTGTCCCCAGGTCCCTGCCCGGTGTCCCCAGCCCCGTGCCCGCTGTCCCCCGCCCCCACTCACCGCCCGCTCCGGCCGCTCCCGCCGCAGCCACCGCAACCTGTTACCTTCGCCCAGGCCCCGCCCCCGCCGCCGATTGGTCAGCGCCACCCAAACCCCGCCTCACCGGGCGGGGCGTCACTCACCAAACCCCGCCCAGCTCCCCACCGGTGCCGCGTCACGTGGCGGCGGCGCCATTTTGAGGAGGGCACCGCGCCCTCTGTCGGCATTTCCGCCACGCTCAAAATGGCGGCTGCGTCACGCCCACACCTCACGGTGGCCTGGAGGGCCGCGCTTCCTCTGCGCAGGCGCAATCGCGGCGTGACTAAGATGGAGGTCGGGGCAGCGCCGCCGCCGTTCTGGGCCGGGGGCCCGGCCCCGGACAAACGTACATCCCGAGGGCTCTGGGACAGACCGACATCCTCGCCCCGGGCATCGGCACCGGCTCCGCGCTGCCGCCGGCCGCACCCTGTAGAGCGCAACGCGAGGCGCGGGAGGGGAGTGGGAGATGGTGGGATTGAGGGGTGGAGGAACTGGGGAGGGTCCGTGGGGCTCAGGGGGCAAATTGGGAGCCAAACTGGGCAAACTGGGAGGATCTGGAGTGTGAGGGGATTTGGGAAGGGGAAATGGAAGGAGCAAAAATGGGAATGGCAGGGAGACTCCAGGGGTGCGGAATGGGCAAACTGGGAGCCAAACTGGGCAAACTGGGAGTTAAACTGGGAGCCAAACTGGTGTAACTTGGATTCAAACTGGGAGCCAAACGAGGAGCTAAACTGGGGATCCAAACCAGTGTAACCAGGATCGAAACTGGGACCCAACTGGCTGAACCGGGACCCAAACTGGTGTAACTGGGAGCCAAAATGGGATCCAAACCAGTGTAACTGGGAGCAGAACTGGGATCTGAACTGGACAAACTGGGATCTAAACTGGGACCCAAACTGGTGAAAACAGTGCCCAAACTGGTCTAACTGGGATCCAAACTGTGACCCAAACTGGTGTAACTGGGATTCATACTGGTGTAACTGGGATCCAAACTGTGACCCAAACTGGTGTAACTGGGATTCAGACTGGTGTAACTGGGACCCAAACTGGAGTCCAAACTGGTGTAACTGGGACCCAAACTGGGGTCCAAACTGTGACCCAAACTGGTGTACCTGTGACCCAAACTGGCATAACTGGGATTCAAACTGGTGTACCTGTGACCCAGACTGGTGTAACTGGGATTCAGACTGGTGTAGCTGTGGCCCAGACTGGTGTAGCTGTGGCCCAGACTGGTGTAACTGGGATTCAAACTGGTGTAACTGGGATCCAAACTGAGTCCAAACTGGTGTAACTGGGACCCAAACTGGGGTCCAAACTGTGACCCAAACTGGTGTACCTGTGACCCAAACTGGCATAACTGGGATTCAAACTGGTGTACCTGTGACCCAAACTGGCATAACTGGGATTCAAACTGGTGTACCTGTGACCCAGACTGGTGTAACTGGGATTCAAACTGGTGTAACTGGGATTCAAACTGGTGTACCTGTGACCCAAACTGGTTTAACTGGGACCCAAACTGGTGTACCTGTGGCCAGACTGGCGTAACTGGGATTCAAACTGGTGTAACTGGGATTCAGACTGGTGTACCTGTGGCCAGACTGGCGTAACTGGGTGCCGTTGGCAGGACCTCGATGGTGACCGGAACCTCGGTGCTGGGGCTGCGTTTCCGGGGGTGATGCTGGCGGCGGACACCGTGGGCTCCTTCGGCTCCCTGGCGCGCTTCGGGGCATCTCGCGCCTGCTCAAGGTCAACGACTCCACCGTGCTGGGGGCCTCGGGCGACCTGGCGGATTTCCAGCACCTGCGGCAGCTCCTCGAGCAGATGGTGTAAGAGTCCCGGCAATTCGAATTCCCATCCCAGAGTCCCCAGGAATTCCAGAATTCCCATCCCAGAATCCCGCAGGAATTCGAATTCCCATCCCAGAATGCCCCAGGAGTTCCGAATTCTCATCCCAAAATGTCGTGAGGAGTTCTGGAATTCCCATCCCAGAATCCCGCAGGAATTCCCATCCCAGAATCCCCAGGAGTTCCAGAATTCCCATCCCCAAAATGTCTCAGAATTCCACAATTCACATCACCAAAATGTCTCAGGAATTCAGAATTCCCATCCCAAAATGTCTCAGGAGTTCCCATCCCAGAATGCCCCAGGAATTCCGAATTCACATCTCCAAAATGTCTCAGGAGTTCTGGAATTCACATCCCCAAAATGTCTCAGGAGTTCAAGAATTCCCATCCCAGAATGCCCCAGGAATTCCAGAATTCCAATCCCCAAAATGTTTCAGGAGTTCCAGAATTCCCATCCCAGAATCCCCAGGAGTTCCAGAATTCACATCCCCAAAATGTCTCAGGAATTCCCATCCCAAAATCCCTCAGGAATTCTGGAATTCCCATCACAAAATCCCTCAGGAATTCCAGAATTCCCATCCCAAAATGCTTCAGGAATTCCAGAATTCCCATCCCAAAATCCCCATGAATTCTGGAATTTCCCATCCCAAAATCCCTCAGGAATTCCGAATTCACATCCCCAAAATCCTCACGTGTTCTGGAATTCCCATCCTAAAATCCGTCAGGAATTCTAGAATTCCTTGTCCTGAAATCCTCCATGAATTCTGGAATTTCCCATCCCAAAATCCTCAGGAATTCCAGAATTCCCCATCCCCAGATCCTGGATTGGTTTGCAGGAATTTAGGAAGTTCCCATCAGCCAAATTCCGTGGCCTTTTATGAACACAATCCCCAAATTCTGCAGCGTTTTTGTGCACCAATCCCAAAAATTCCTCTGCTCCAATCCCGAATTCCTTGAGCACCAATCCCTGGAATTCTTTGAGCCCAAATCCTGGAATTCCTTGAGCACAAATACTCAATTTTCCACACATTCCATCCCTGAATTCTGCAGCGTTTTTGGGCGCCAGTCCCAAGAATTCCCGTGCTCCAATCCCGAATTCCTTGAGCACAGTTCCCAGAATTTCTTGGAATTCCTTGAGCACCAATCCTTGAATTCCCTGGAATTCTTTGAGCTCCAATCCCTGAATTCCTGACCACAAATCCCTGAATTTCTCGGTGTTCCATCCCCAAATTCCACAGCGATTTTTGACCTCAAAACCTTGAATTCTGCCTCGTTTTTTGCGTCATTCCGATCCCTGAATTCCTGGCGTCCAATCCCAAAATTCTGTGAGCACAAATCTTGGGAATTTGTTTGTGTTCTTGGAACCCAAATCTCCAAATTTCGAGCATTCCATCCTGGAATTCCATGTCATTTTTTGAGCGCCAAATCCCCAAATTACGTAGCGAAACCCCCAAATTCCACGGCAATCCTTGATTCTTTGAATTCCTTGAGCTCCAATCCCTGAATTTCTTGGCGTTCCATCCCACATTTCACAGCATTTTTGTGCACCAATCCTGAGAATTCTTCTGCTCCAATCCCGAATTCCTTGAGCACAAATCGCAGAATTCCTTGGAATTCTCTTGAGCACAAATCCTGGAGTTCCTTGAGCACCAATCCTTGAATTCCTGAATTTCTCAGTGTTCCATCCCCAAATTCTGCCACGTTTTTCCCCTCATTCCAATCCCGGAATTCCTGCTGTCCAATCCCGAAATTCCTGCTGTCCAATCCCGAAATTCCTGCTGTCCAATCCGAAATTCCTCATGTTGAATTCGAATTCCTGCTGTCCAATCCTGGAATTCCCACTGTCCAATCCTGAAATTCCTGCTGTCCAATCCTGGAATTCCCACTGTCCAATACCGAAATTCCTGCTGTCCAACCCTGGAATTCCTGCTGTCCAATCCCGAAATTTCTGCTGTCCAACCCTGGAATTCCTGCTGTCCAATCCTGAAATTCCTGCTGTCCCAGCCCTGGAATTTCCGCTGTCCAACCTCGAGATTCACTCATATCGAATCCCGATTCCTGCTGTCCAATCCTGGAATTCCCGCTCTCCAATCCTGGAATTCCAGCTGTCCAATCCTGGAATTCCACTGTCCAATCCCAAATTCCTGCTGTCAATCCTGAATTCCTGCTGTCCAATCCTGAAATTCCTGCTGTCCAATCCTGAATTCCCACTGTCCAATCCTGAAATTCCGCTGTCCAATCCTGGAATTCCCGCTGTCCTATCCTGAAATTCCTGCTGTCCAACCCTGGAATTCCTGCTGTCCTATCCCGAATTCCTGCTGTCCAATCCTGGAATTCCTGCTGTCCAATCCTGGAATTCCCACTGTCCAATCCTGAAATTCCCGCTGTCCAATCCTGAAATTCCTAACTGTCCAACCCCAGAATTCCTAGCTGTCCAATCTCGGAATTTCTCATGTACGGATCCTGGATTCCTAACTGTCCAATCCTGGAATTCCTGACTGTCCAATCCTGGAATTCCTAGCTGTCCAACCCTGGAATTCCCACTGTCCAATCCCGGAATTCTGCTGTCGAACCCTGGAATTCCTGCTGTCCAATCCCAAAATTCCTGCTGTCCAACTGAATTCCGCTACCAATCCTGAATTCCTGCTGTCCAACTCCCGAATTCCTGCTATCCAATCCCAAAATTCCTAGCTGTCCAACCCTGGAATTCCTGACTGTCCAACCCTGGAATTTCTGCTGTTCAATCCCGAATTCCTGCTGTCCAATCCTGGAATTCCTGCTGTCCAACCCGAATTCCTGCTATCCAATCCCAAAATTCCTGCTGTCCAACCCTGGAATTCCTGCTGTCCAACCCTGGAATTTCTGCTGTTCAATCCCGAAATTCCTGCTGTCCAATCCTGGAATTCCTGCTGTCCAACCCTGGAATTCCTGCTGTCCAATCCGAAATTCCTCATGTCCAATCCTGGAATTCCTGCTGTCCAATCCTGGAATTCTTGCTATCCAATCCCGAAATTCCTGCTGTCCAATCCTGGAATTCCTGCTGTCCTATCCCGGCATTCCTGCTGTCCAATCCCGAATTCCCGCTGTCCGAGCCCGGCATTCCGTGTGGTTTCAGGATCGACGAGGAGCTGCTGGGGGCAGGCACAGCTACAGCCCGCGGGCTCTGCACTCGTGGCTGACGCAGCGTCCTGTACAACCGGCGCTCAAGATCAACCCGCTCTGGAACACCGTGCTCATCGCCGGCGCCGACGGCGACGTAGAGGTCGGCATCCAAATCCAAATTCTGGGAATTCCTGCTGCTCCCCAGGGGAATTCCTGCTGCTTTTCCTGGGGAAATTGCTGCTCCTTCCTGGGGAAATTCCTGCCTCTTCCTGGGAAATTCTTCCCTTTTCCTGGGAAATTCCTGCTCCTTTTTCCCCAGGAATTCCTGCTTTTCCTGGGAAATTCCTGCTTCTTTTTCCTGGAGTGGTTTTTGATGATTCCTCAAGGAATTCCTGCTCTTTCCTGGGAAATTCCTGCTACTTCCCAGGGAAATTCCAGCTTATTCCTGGGGAAATTCCTGCTTTTCCCAGGGTGATTTCTGCTTTTTCCTTGGAAATTCCTCCTTTTTCCGGGTGGTTTCTGCTTTTTCCCAGGGAAATTCCTCCTTTTCTCAGGGTGGTTTGCTTTATCCTGGGAAATTCCACTTTTTCTCTTGGATATCCCCTTTCCCCTGCAGTTTCCTGGGATATGTGGACATGCTGGGCGTGGCCTATGAGGCTCCATCGCTGGCCACGGGATTCGAGGCTTACCTGGCCCAGGTGAGTCTGGCCTTGTTTGGTTTTTAATTCCTTATTTTAATTAATTATTTATTTTTCGTTTGCTGGGTTTTTGTTTGTTACTTTTAAAATTATTTCTTTTTAGTTCATTGTGTCACTATTTTAATTCTAATTAATTTTATTTTTATATTATTTTAATTTGTTGATCCTGATTAATATGAATTTTTAGTATGATTTTAATTTGTGGATTCCGATTAATTTTATTTTCAAAATATTACTTTAATTCATGGATTCTGATCTAATTAATAGATTCTAATTTTTCTAATTTGATTTTTTAAATGTGATTTAAATTCAAATATCACTGACTTTTCCAATCCGATTTTTATATGATTTTAATTTACATATCCTGACTAATCTGATTTTCTGATACTATTTAAATTCTGATTAACTGGAATTTTGATGCTAATTAATTAACGAACTCCTGCCCTAATTGCGCGTGCAGCCGCTGCTGTGGCGGAGCTGGAGCGGAGCGGGAGCGGCTCCGACGCGGAGGAGGCGCGAGAGCTGCTGGAGCGCTGCCTCAGGGTGCTCTACTACAGGGATGCTCGCTCCTTTAACAGGGTTTGTACCCCAAAATTCACCCCAAATCCATCCTAAAATCCATGGGATTCACCCCAAATCCATGGGATCCACCCCAAATCCATCCCAGCCTCAGGGTGCTCTACTACAGGGATGCTCAGCTCCTTTAACAGGGTTTGTATCCTAAATCCATCCCAAATCCATCCTAAAATCCTGGGAATTCACCCCAAATCCATGGGATTCACCCCAAACCCATCCCAACCCTGGAGCTGCTGGAGTGCTCCCTCAGGGTGCTCTACTACAGGGATGCTCGCTCCTTTAACAGGGTTTGTATCCTAAATCCATCCTAAATCCATCCCAAATCCATCCTAAAATCCTGGGAATTCACCCCAAATCCATAGGATCCACCCCAAATCCATCCTAGCCTCAGGGTGCTCTACTACAGGGATGCTCAGCTCCTTTAACAGGGTTTGTATCCTAAATCCATCCCAAATCCATCCTAAAATCCATGGGATCCACCCCAAATCCATGGGATTCACCCCAAACCCATCCCAACCCTGGAGCTGCTGGAGTGCTGCCTCAGGGTGCTCTACTACGGGATGCTTGCTCCTTTAACAGGGTTTGTACCCCAAAATCCCCAAAATTCACCCCAAATCCATCCTAAAATCCATGGGATTCACCCCAAATCCATGGGATCCATCCCAAATCCATCCCAGCCTCAGGGTGCTCTACTACAGGGATGCTCGCTCCTTTAACAGGGTTTGTATCCTAAATCCATCCCAAATCTATCCTAAAACAATTTTAAAATCCTGGGAATTCACCCCAAATCCATGGGATCCACCCCAAATCCATCCTAGCCTCAGGGTGCTCTACTACAGGATGCTCGCTCCTTTAACAGGGTTTGTATCCTAAATCCATCCCAAATCCATCCTAAAATCCATGGGATCCACCCCAAATCCATAGGATTCACCCCAAACCCATCCCAACCCTGGAGCTGCTGGAGTGCTGCCTCAGGGTGCTCTACTACGGGGATGCTTGCTCCTTTAACAGGGTTTGTACCCCAAAATCCCAAAAATTCACCCCAAATCCATCCTAAATCCATCCTCAAAATCCATGGGATCCACCCCAAATCCATGGGATCCACCCCAAATCAATGGGATCCATCCCAAATCCATCCCAGCCTCAGGTACTCTACTACAGGGATGGTCACTCCTTTAACAGGGTTTGTATCCTAAATCCATCCCAAATCTATCCTAAACCAATTTAAAAATCACTGGGAATTCACCCCAAATCCATGGGATCCACCCCAAACCCATCACAGCTGCCTCAGGGTGCTCTACTACAGGGATGCTTGTTCTTTTAATAGGGTTTGTATTCTAAAATCCCCAAAATTCTCCCCAAATCCATCCCAAAATCCTGTGGGATACATCCCAAATTCACCCCAAATCCATGGGATCCACCCCAAACCCGTCCCACTCCGGGATCTGCTGAGTGCTGCCTCAGAGTGCTCTACTACAGGGATGCTCACTCCTTTAATAGGGTTTGTATCCTAAAATCCCCAAAATTCACCCCAAAATCCATCCTAAAATCCATGGGATTCACCCCAGATGAGATTGTGGAATTCCTGAGGTTTTGTGTGAAATTCTGGGTTTTCTCATGCAATTCTGGGTCAGGATTGAGGAATTCTGGGATCGAGGAATTCCAGGATTGAGGAATTTTGGGATTGAGGAATTCCAGGGTTTAGGAATTTTGGGTTTGAGGAATTCAGGAATGAGGAATTTTGGGATTGGAGAATTCCAAGATTGAGGAAATTTAGAATTGAGGAATTCCTAGATTGAGGAATTTGGGGATTGAGGAATTCCAGGATTAGGGAATTTTGGGACTGAGAATTTTAGGATTGAGGAATTTTGGGATTGAAGAATTCCAGGACTGGGAAATTCCGGGACTGAAGAATTTCGGCCTTTAGTAATTCCAGGACTGGGGAATTTTGGGACTGGGGAATTCCAGGACTGTGAAATTCCAGGATTGGGGAATTCCAGGCTTTGAGAATTCCAGGGCTGAGGCATTCCATGTTTCCCGCAGTACGAGGTTGCCGTGGTGACAGAGAAGGCGTGGAGATGGAGGGACCCCAGACCCTGGAGGCCAACTGGGACATCGCCCACGTGGTCAGGTAATTCCATTGAAAATAAAATTCTGGGATTGGGAATTCTGAGACATCCAGGGACAGTCGGGTAATTCCCAGCTGGAAAATCAGGATTTGGGAATTCCAGGATTTGGGAATTTTGGGGACTTCTGGTGTCATCCAGGTAATTCCCCCTGGATAGAGCAGGATTCAGAATTCCAGAGGAAATCCAGGTGTTCTTGGGAGCTTCAGGGGCACATCCAGGTGATCCTGAAGACATTCAGGTGCTCCAGGTGTTTGTGGGTGACAATTCCTGCCCCTGAGGGACATCCAGGTGTTCCTGGGGACATCCAGGGAATATCCAGGTGTTCTTGGGGACACTCAGGGCACATCCAGATGTTCTTGGGGGTAGCCAGGTGTTCCAGGTGTTTCTAGGGACACTGGGCACATCCAGGTGTTCCAGGGCACATCCAGGTGTTTAGGGTATCTAGGGGAACATCCAGGTGTTCCAGGGGCATCCAGAGGGACATCCAGGTGTTCCTGGGGAGATCCAGGTGTTTCTAAGGGAACACTTCCTGCTCCTGAGGGACCATCCAGATGTCTCCAAGGGGTCATCAAGGTGTTTCAGAGGACACCCAGAGGGGATTTCCAGGTGTTCTGGGAGGATATCCAGGTGTTCTGGGGGTTTCCGGTGACATCCAGGGGCATCCAGGTGTTCCAGTGGGTATCAGGGGAACATCCAGATGCTCTGGGGTCATCCAGGTGTTCCTGAAGCACACCCAGGTGTTTCTTAGGGGGTATCCAGCTGTTCCTGGGTACATCCAGCTGTTCTGGGGATATCCAGGTGTTCTTCTTGCCTCTCTAACCCCTTTTTCTCCCTTTTTCCAGAGGTTTCGAGTGATCCCCAGGAGCTGCTCTGGCCTCATCCAATTCCCGCTTTTATCCCAATCCTTTTTCCCTCCAGAATGGCAAATCCAGTAATTTTGGGAATAAAATCCATCCCCTTCAAGACCGATTTGTGCGTTTGTTCTTTGGGAATCCCACAAAATAAAAAGGGACTCTGCCAAAAATGTAAATTTTTTGGAAATTCTGGAGTGGATGCTGTGGCTCCAAATCCCAATTTTTACCAAAATTTTGGAATTTTTGGGGTGGGAAAAGCCATACGGAGTTGGAGCCTGGGAATTCCAGGGAATTTGGGAATCCTCAAAACACTGAAGAGAGTTCTCCCCCAAAATTTCAATAAAAATAGAGGTATTTCCATAAAATAAGGC
>JAKWBO010000078.1:0-165381 GCA_034336685.1 Luscinia luscinia | reverse complement strand
ATAAAAACCCTTGTGACCCCTCAATAAACGCCATTTGCTGTACACCACGTTGGTGTCCAGGAGCATATGGACTGAGTGGCCTGGGGTTAGGGCCGCTGTGCTGGGTTAGAACCAGGTCGCCACGCAACAAGTGGTGCCGAAACCTGGGAAACCACCCCGGGATTCGGGATCGCCTGGATGAGGAACCGACGAATGCACAGCTGGCCTAGTGCAGTGGGGGAGACGTCCCCGGACCAGTGAGGAGCATGGACGCTATCGCGAAGGTCGTAAGTGAGATTCACGCACAGTGGGGTATTGATTGCAAGGTTAAGGATTTTATTCTCGTGGTGCCGAGACTGTAAAGATAAGGGCTATAGAAGTCCGGTAGAAATTCTCCTTTCGGAGATATGGGATAAATGCACGAGGGCTCTGGCCGAGGAAACCATGTCCTCAGGCTCAGGGAAAACCCTCAAATCGTGGGGCAGAGTTATCCAGGCTCTGCAAAAGGCTCGGCTGGAGCAGGAGACCTGGAAAGCCAGCTGAACTTGTTTTATTAGCTACGCCGCAGCTGGGGATCGGGGCAGCTACGCAAACCGTGGAGGAGTTTGAACTGGTCGCCCTGCGGATGCATGGACCCGGAACGCCCTCCGCGACCCCTGAGTCTGGACTCACCACCACCAGAGGAGGGGAAGCGCATGCGGCGTTGTTGCAGGGGCTAGCAGAGGAGGCGTGGAATGCTGACCATCGCAATGCTCCTCGGTTTAGGAGCTACCGGCGCTGCCACAGGCGTTTCGGCCCTGCAACACAACATCGAGGACTGGCCCAACTGCAGATGACTGTTGACGAGGACTTGCAGAGGATCGAAATCCATTTCTTCCCTAGAAAAATCCCTTTCCTCACTCTCAGAGGTCGTCCTCCAAAACAGGCGAGGACTGGACCTTCTGTTCATGCAGCAAGGAGGCCTGTGTGCCACCTTGAAAGAGGAATGCTGCTTTTATGCGGACCACACCGAGTCGTTAGAGACTCCATGGCCGAACTGAGAGACCGACTAAACCTAAACAGAAGCTCAACAGGGCTGGTTCAGTCATGGTTCAACCGGTCCCCATGGCTCACCACCCTAATTTCTACCCTAATAGGCCCACTCACTATAATCTTACTAACACTAATCTTTGGGCCTTGCATATTAAACAAATTGGTGCTATTTGTTAAAAAGCGTTTAGAAACGGTTAACATTATGTTCGACGAATGCCGACAATTACTTTAAGGCATGCCTGTTACTAACACATTTAGAATTTTATACTAATTGTACTAACCCATGAAATTTTATAATGTCTACATTTTATAACTTTATACGATTTTTACTAATCATGAGGGAGGGGGAAATGTGGAGAGTTGGGGATATGCATGCGGAAGATATCGAGCTGTACGGTCAGGCAGGTCCCCCTCCTAGCAGTCAGACCCTTGCTCCGGACCTGGCCGCACCCAGCCAGACGTGAGCTAAAGGAAATGACACAGACTGCCCAAGCCATAAAAACCCTTGTGACCCCTCAATAAATGCCATTTGCTGTCACCACGTTGGTGTCCAGGAGCATATGGACCGAGTGGCCCGGGGTTAGGGCCGCTGTGCCGGGTTTGAACCAGGTCGCCAAGCAACACTATATGTTTATAACAATTTTCCAATACAATACAGTCTTGTTAAATGGTCCAGCTCTGACCCCATCCAATCTAAAAGTGCCAGCATGTCACCCAGCATGGATGACACGGAGAAGAAGGAGGAAGAGTTATCCACACCCCCAAATTCTCCATCTTGGCCACGTGTCCCTTATCACAGACATTCCCAAAAGTCTATTTATCTACGTTCTAACAACCTTGTAGCTGTTTTGGGGGTTGGATGCTTTCCAACCCCGGCTTGCTACCAGAGTCCAGATAGCTCAGAACTTAGGCAGCAGAGCCCTCAGCTATGCGCTAGTGAAGAATAAAGGCTTGAGATCGTGTTGCAGAAGTTCCGAAGATGACTTTATTTCTCCGAAGGGAATTGCTAACAACGGTCTCATTACATCAGACAACAAAAGGGTTTTTATAGGTCTCTGGAGGATTGAACTTCTAATCAATAAAAACTACAAATTACAAACTGACCAATTACCTTAAAATTCTAAGTAAGAAAAAGACCAATTACCTTGTGACTTTAAGAACCAATAGAAATCTTAAAAGATAACAGGAGTTTCGATAAAGGAAAAGGACCCTGTTTCAAGGAATTCCTTTGTTTCAAGGGCTAGCATCCCAGGGGCACATTTTGGGGGAAGTAACATCTTCTACACAATCTAATTTACACTTTACTAATTTTGCTGGCTTGTTTCCATTTCCTCTGTGTTGGTAATTTCCCCAGGGGTTTGAATTCAGCACCTGAGACACCAGGGTCTCACTCAGGGGTCTTTGAGACCCTTACCAGGGGGGATTTGAGACCCCCAAGAAGGCCAGGGGTACACCCTGGGCTCCCACATGCTGAGAGACTGTCCCCTGAACACAGAGACATCCCAGTGCATCCCAGTGCATCCCCATCCATCCCAGAGTGGTGGGACACTCGTGGTGACAACTGTGCCGTGCGACTGCTCCTGCTGTCCCTGTGATCCTTCCGCGCAGTGGAGACTCCAGCCAGATGTCCCCGGTGCCATGGGCACCCACTTTGAACCTGTCTCAGGCTCCTCAGGGTGACAGGACCCTCCTATCCCACAGAGTTGCTGGTGCTTGCAGGTGCCATCACGGGGCGCTGCCAGAGGGGACACGGTGACACTGTGCTGCCGGGGCTGGCAGGACAGCCCTGTGTAAGAGTCCGTCTGAAAGCCTCTCGTTTGTTCTGCCCAACGACCTTCGCCTGAGATCTAAGAAGACCCCTCAAACTGCAGCTTGAAAGGTGCTGGCCAGGGATGGGAGGAATGCCAAGTGATTGTTCCAGGTGGTGCTCATTGGACCAGGACTGGTCTCTCATGAGACTGGTTTACACAACAAGGCTCCCACAGGTGTGAGAACAATGAACTGGTCACAAGGACTGTTGGTGTGCCTGTAGCTTTCCGTGGTGCGCTGCTCTCGAGCAGGCTACTTGCTGTAGTGTCCTGTTTCCACCTGTTTCTTGGAGCAACGATCTCCACATACAATAGTCCATAAATCTTCCCACCTTTTGGCCAGAAGCCACTCGCTTTGGAAAAGACTATAAAAACATCCTCAAATTAAAGACCCCGGGAGAGAGATCTCTTTCTCCCCAACGGATTGAGGATGCGTCTCGTCGTACGACCACAAGGATGCGTCCCGTCTGTTGGTAGCTATATCCCATTCTTTCTCTCTCTCTCTCTCTCTCTCTCTCTCTTTGGCACTCAATAAACTGAATTATTGCTTTCTGCTAAACAAACCTGAGTCTCTTGCTGTGTCTTTTGCGATTTGAGATCCCTAAAAGAACCTATCAGGACTTCGCATGTGATGTGGACCCTGACACCAGACCAACCCTCTACAGCCCATTCCTAAACGTGTTGAATGCTACTTTCTATCGTTAAAACAATCTAACCTGAACCTCACAGAATTATTCTGGTTATGCTATGATGCACAACCCCTTTTTATGAAGGGGTTGCCTCAATCTCCCATTCATCTTTTCAAAGTCAAACAGTCTACGCCAATACAGATGGGACACCCCCCGGAGAGGTATTACCCTAAGCCAGGTCACGGGCCAGGGCAAATGCTTCGGCAATGCAACCTTGGCAAAGCAGATGGGCAACGTCTGCAGGGAATTTGTCAAACTAAAGGGAGGGAAGTTCCAGTGGGTGACCCCTGCTGCATCAGGAATGTGTGTCTGTCAATGATCCAGGGTAAGCCCATGTGTACTCCTTCACAAATTCGATCATTCTACCGACTTTTGTGTCCAAGTTCTCATTGTCCTGAGAGTTCTGTATCGCCAGGAAGAGGAAGTGTACTGCTTGTTCGAGGAAACCGACAGGCTCCACAAACGAGAAGTGGTAACGGGCGTCACTATCGCAATGTTCCTTTATTTAGGAGCTACCGGCGCCGAAACAGGCGTCTCGCCCCTCGCTACCCGACACCAAGGACTGGCTCAACTGCAGATGACGGTCGACGAGGGCTTGCAGAGGATTGAGAAATCTTCCCTAGAAAAATCCCTTTCCTCACTCTCAGAGGTCGTCCTCCAAAACAGGCGAGGACTGGACCTTCTGTTCATGCAGCAAGGAGGCCCGTGTGCCGCCTTGAAAGAGGAATGCTGCTTTTATGCGAACTGAGAGACTGACTAAACCTGAGAAAAATGTACAGAGAAGCTTAACAAGGCTGGTTCGAACCGTGGTTCAACCGGTCACCGTGGCTCACCACCATAATGGGCCCACTCACTATAATCTTACTAAAACTAAACTTCGGGCCTTGCATATTACACAAATTGGTGCTATTCATTAAAAAGCGTTCAGAAACAGTTAACATTATGCTCATCGAATGACAATTACTTTAAGGAGTGCCTGTTGCAAACACACTTAAAATTTTATACTAACCTTACTAACCCATGAAGTTTTATAATGTCTAAATTTTATAACTTTTTATGATTTTTACTAATCATGAGGGAGGGGGGAAACGTGGAGAGTTAGGGATTTGCACACGGAAGATATCGGGTTGTGACGGACAGCCACGGACACCTCTTCCCCCCCACCCCTTGTGGTCAGACCCTTGCTCCGGACCCGGCCGGACGTGAGCTAAAGGAAATGACACTGATAGCCCACCATAAAAACCATTGTAACCCCTGAATAAACGCCATTTGCTGTCGACCACATTGGTGTAAGGAGCATATGGACCGAGTGGTTCTGGGTTAGGGCCTTCGTGCCGGGCTGGAACAAGGTCGCCATGCATCAGGGAGGTTCGCAGCCTCCCCCTTTCCAGGGCAGTCTGGATCAGGCCATGGCACAGGGTGGGGTGTCAGGGACAGAACAATTTGATGTCTACAGACATTTTGGATCACCTGTGTGTGGCAGGGCTGGGCCAGGCCTTGCTTTTGGTGACTCAGGGCCCTGTGTGTCAGTCAGTCTGTCAGCCATGGCACACTGGGGACATTGGGATGCTCTGCAAACCCAACTCCTGAGTGGCCAAGGAAGCAGAAGTCCCACCTTCAGAGCAGGCCCTTGGTGGCCCAAGCATCAAAAGCAGAGCATGAGTTGGCTAAGTGTGTGACCCTGTCTTCTCTTGGAGTGTCTGCCCCATCCATGCTGGAACCCAGATGTTGGAACTGTTGTGTTTTAAAACAGAATTGTCTGCCAAGGAAAGCAGGAATCTTCGTGGAATGGAAAGAGGATCCATCCCTCTAATTGTTGTAACTGTGAAAATTATGGGTCTTCCAGGCAAAATGCAAGAAAAGGAATAACAGCTCATTACTAGGAAATGTAGAGAATAGAATAGAGCAATCAGAAGACAAGAACAGAAATTTCCAACGTGCTCAGGGCTGTTTGTTCATCTTTGGTGCAGTTATGGCCATGGCCAGCAGGGGCGCTGCAGGAGCACACTCGGCCAGCAGGGGCGCCCCAGTGCCAGCTCGAACCCCTCAGGGGCCATGGCGGCCTCGGGCGGGAGGGACGAGGCCAAATCGCTCCTTTGGCAAACTCACGCTTTGCACCAATCGGTCCCGGCACCAGCACCGGCAGCTCCCGGGCAGAAGAGACGAAGGCAGCAGCTTGGATCCTGGTGCCCGGTGCCAGCGGAGCAGTGTCCCGGCCCAGGCACACACCCTGCGCAACACCCGCGACCGCTCTCCCTGATGCCGAACGCAAGGAAGGCAGCACCGAACCCCAGGCAGGTCTCAGGCCCACAGCAGCACCTCTCGTGCCTTTCCACCACAATTCCTGAAAACCCTCAGCCTTTCACTGCCTTTTCCTCCTTCAGCCCTGGCACAGCAGCTCTGGGAATGTTGAATTCCCCTGGGATGTTGAGGAAAGCAGGTGCTCCTTGCTGACACTGCCAGGGCTCCTCAGGGGCTCCACAGCACATTTGGAGCTGCTGCTCTTCCTGGGATACTGCTGGTCCTGCCGCAGCACCCACTGGGGGAAGTATGAGGAGGAGGAGAGGGAAGGAAAGAGGAAGGAGGAAGGGCAGGAGCAGGCCCTTGATGAGCTGTTTTAATTAGGGCTGGTGTTCCTTAAGTTCAGGTGTGCTGCTAAACCACCCCTGTGCAAAAACGCAGAGCTCTGCTGCCTCTCAGAAGTATTTTGACTACTGTGGCAGTACTGAAATATTTTGGGGCTCAGATGCCTCCAGCTCTGCCCACAAGAAGCTTTTTTGGATGTCGGGAAGGTGTTCTGCAGCTTCTCACCTTGGCCACTGCACAGGGATGGGCACTGGCCAGCCCTGCTCTGGCCAGCCCCAGGTGGCAGCCAGGACCTGAGGCTCCCCCCGCCCCCTTGCCTTTGATTCTCGCAGCTTTCGAGCTGCTGCAAAGGTGAGAATTCTTTCTGTGGGGGAAAAGGCCTGGCTGTGGTTTGCTCAGCCCTGCAAGAAGCACAAAAGCCAGTGTGAGCCCAAGCAGTGGCTCTGCGAGGGCCTTTGATGGTTTTCAGAGCAGGGCTGGCTGGAAACCCCCTGCAGGGGCAGCTGTGAGGGAACCAGTCCGGAAATGCAGCAATTGATCATTTGGTGCCTGACCCTAAGTCACTGAGAGAGCCCCTGAACTACTTCAAATCCCACAAGGAATCTGCTCAACAACCTGACCGGGACTCTCCTTGGTCTAAACTGAGCAGGCAGAGCTGAACACACAAAAACTACTTCTCCTGGGTTAATTCAAAAGCTGTGTTTTATGTCCAATAAGAGGCTGAAGGATCCTGTGCCCCCTGGCAATGGGGGAGGAATGGGTAGCCCTGGAGGTACTGGGAGCACTGGAATGGGGAGCTCTGGGCAGCCCCACATGGGGACTCTTCATTTGTGGCCACCTCTGGGCAGGGTGGGCAGCCATGGGAACTGAGGGGGAGGGAGCACATGGGGCAGGGATCTCTAGCTCCCCAGTGCCCCCAGTGCCCCCAGTGTCACAGCACATTCCCGTAGATGTCCCCAGTTTTCTTTGGTCGCCCATGGGTTGCTGGCAGCTCCGCGTAGGTCACCTGGGGATCCTGGAGTGTGGTGGCACGGGGGGACACTGCGAGAGACACTGGCTGTGGCATCTGGGCAGGGGGACACTCATGGGTGACGTGTCCCTCTGCGTGTGTCCCTGCCCGGACTCACCCCCCGTCTGCTTGGTGCTCACGATGTGGGTGTACAGCACCTCCCCCTCCTCTGGGGGGGCCGGGGGCTCTGGGGGGGCCCTGAGGGAATAAAGGGGATGTGTGGGAGGGAATGGGAGGTCTTGGGGGTTGGGGTCAAGGCCGAGTGTGGTTTGAGCCCCCACTCACCTTTCCTGCTGCTTCCTGGCAGCTGCAAAGGAAAGAGGAGGGGTGACTGTGGGGTCCCCAGGACCCCGACCCCTCTTAGGAATCCTCAAACCCCACTGCACCCTCAATTTCTGCCAGGATCTCGTAGAATCCCTGCTGCCCCCTGAACTCCTGAACCACCCCAGTGCTGTGTGCCCCCAGAATCTCAAGCCTGGCAGAAAGGCTCAACCTCCAAATTCTTCCCAGGACCACTGTAAGAACCCCCAAAATCCCTGTATGGCATTTCAACACCCCGACAAAACCTTTAGTACCCTGGGAAAGACTCTGAGCTCTCAGCACTGCTCAAGTCACAGGCTCTGGGTTCTGCCTCATCACCCCCATATTTCGGTGGCCCCCCAGCTCACCAGGGCCCCCTTTGTCCCCACTGTCACACACCCATGTTGTTCCACCGGTGCCAGCCCACAGCTCCACCCACGAGCAGGAGCAGGAAGAGGAAGGACCCACCAAGGCCTGCGGCCACTGCTGGGGACAGAAGGGACACATCAGGGTCACCTGTCACTGCAGGGCTCCTGCAATCCCAATGACTCCATGTGACCCCACCTGTGTTCCAGTGGTGTCCAGTGGTTCCCTGTGGTGTCACCTCCAGGGCCAGCTCTGGGCTGAGTGCCCAGAACACGCGGTGCCCGTCCTGTCCCAGCTGGTTGGTGGCCACGCACTGGTAGGTGCCCGAATGTCCCACATCGATGGCCCCAAGCTCCAGGAGGGACCCTGGGCCACCTCGTGCCCGTTGTGCAGCCAGGTGAAGGTGACAGGGGCTGAGCCCACCTGCACCGAGCAGCGCAGGGTCACGGGGTCACCTGGGCGCACCTGGAGTGCCGGGGGACCGGGGGTGATGGTGGCATTGGCCACGGGCACTGCGGGGACACAGACAGGGCTGGCACCTGGTGAGGGGACATGGGGATGCTGTGGGTGGGGTCACCTTCACTCTGGGGGTCCCACTCACCCAGGACAGTGACATTCAGGGGGACACTCTCGGCCACGCTGTCCCCATTGCTGACCCGGCACTGGTAGTGGCCGCTGTCATTGTCCCCAACGTGCCGCAGCTCCAGGTCAGGTCCTGTGCTTAGCGGTGTCCCCGAGCCCCCCCGGTGCCAGGAGAAGGACAGGGGACCTGTCCCCATGGCCACCCTGCAGCTCAGCACCAGGCGGTCCCCAGTGCCACCTGTCCCCGGGGGCTGCACGGACAGGGACACCCCGAGGGCGGGACCCCTGCAGGGGGACACAGGAGGGTTGGGGACATGGGAGGAGTGGGGACACCAGGGAGCAGTGAGGGACTCAGGAGGGTGAGGATAAGAGAGGGGTGGGGCATCTCAGTGAGGTAGAAAGGGGCGCAGTGGGGCGGACGCTTGGAAAGGGATGGAAGGCACCCCAGAGAAGGATGGGATATGCAGAGAGGGAAACAAGGAGAGGGTTGAAGGGAACCACAGGGAAGATTTTGGGGACCCAGACAGGGATGGCGGGGCCATGGACAATGGAGGGACATCAGAGAGGGAGAGGTGCATCCAGGGAGAACTGTGGGGACCTGGTGGGGATGCAGGAAGCAGCAAAGGTGATGGAAGGACCAGGAGAGAGCTGGGAAGGCAGGGCAGCACACAGAGGGTTGAGCAGGGCTGGGAGACCTGGGAGGGCTGTGGGGCTCCCCGTGCCCATCCCCGCACTCACTGCGCACCGTGACGCCGAGCCGGGCGCTGCTCTTCCACACGGCCCCCCTCGAGCGCACCTCGCAGCTGTAATTCCCCGAGTGGGAGACCCCCACGGCGGGCACCAGGAGCTGCGGGGACCCTGCGGCCCCCACCAACTGCCCGTCCCGGTAGAAGCGGTACAGGAGGGGCTGGGGGCCGCAGGGGCTGGGGGTGCTGAGGCAGCTGAGATTGAGGGGGACCCTCGGGGAGCTCGGGGGCACCTTTCAGCAGCAAGACAGGCTTGAGCTCTGGGAAGGAGATAGGTGTGACAAATGAAAGTCTGAGACCAGTGAGAAGTGGTTTTGGGGGTGTCAGGATCTTGGGGTTCCAGCCATGGGGGTGCTCACCGTGCACTGTCACTGTCACTGGTGCTGACATTTTTGCTCCTGTTTGCACCAAGCCCCCGCAGCTGTAGCGGCCACTGTTGTGCAGCTGCAGAGGGACAGGGACATCTGGGTGCCTCTGAGGGACCCTCTGAGCTCCTTCTCGTCCTTGTAAAATTGGACTCTGGTGACAGGGCTGTCCAGCCAGCCCTGGCAGCGCAGTGTCACCGTGTCCCCCTCCAGCAGTGCCCGTGCTGGCACCTGCAGCACCAGCGGCTCTGTGGGACAGGAGGGTCCCGTCACACTGAGGAACCCGAGCCAGGTCCAAAGTGGGTGCCTATGGCACCGGGGACATCTGGGTGCAGTGTCCACTGCGCAGGAGGGTCCCAGGGATACGAGGAGCAGTCCCATGACAGAGCTGTCCCTGTGTGCAGGGGACAGGCACTAGGCACACTAGGGATGTGCGTGTATCCAGGTAGTGGAGCTCACCCAGACTTATCAGGGAGCCACCCTGAGCATTTCAGATTCACCCTCACCATCTGAGACCATAACGGTGGGACTGATCCCACTGCCGCGTCTCTGACACCGGTAGGTTCCACTCTCGGTGACAGTGAAGCTGTCGGGTCCCTCGTCCTCCCAGCGCCGCCCGTCCTTGTACCAGGTGGTGTCACCGGTGGTCCCTGAGCCCTGGCAGGTCACTGTCACCTGGTCCCACAGCACCGCCGGCGTCCAGGGGGGCTCCACCAGGAGCTGGCTGCTCTGGGCACCTGCGGGTGACAGGGGACACCAGCCTGCCAGGGCCACCACGGGGCTGGGGACAGTGGGGCAGGGACATGGCATCCTCCGAGGACTCACCAGCGAGGCCGAGGGTCTGGGCTGGAAGGGAGAAGGGACAGGGCTGGGTGGGGGTGGCACTGCCGGAACAGAAGCACCTGGGGGACCTGGTGTGGTGTCTGTCCCCAAACTGTTCCCATGGGAACACTGGTGTAGCACGGAGGTTTTGAGGATAGGGACACCTCAGTCACCCTGGGCTGAAGCAGGACATGGGGACAATGTGGACACCCCATGCATGCACAGGTCACCTCCCCCAGCCGTACAGCACCTGTCCCCACGGTCACATCCCCATGGCCCTGTGCCCGTGATCCCATTCCCATGGCATCTCTCCCCATGCCTCTTCTGCATGGGACGTGGCCCTTGTCCCTGTCCCTTCATCCCTGTGTCCCTTTCCCCACAGCTGCCCCAGCCCCAAGGTTCCTTTTACCACATCCCATCTCTGTCCCCCTCTTCCCTTCCCCACATCCCAATTCCCCTGTTCCTGTCCCCCACTTCCTGTCTGCACGGCCACCCCACAGCTCTGGTCTGTCACTGCCTGAGGTATCTCCTTAGACCTGAGATCACCTCTGGAGGACATGCAGGTGGTTTGGAAACCAACTCTTTCCAATGCCCACCGATGAGAGACTGCATGAGGCTGTTCTTATAGGTTTTCATGGTTGTTTATTGTTTCTTATCTCGGGAATGCTTTGTCCAGCGAGCAGCCGTCTGCTCGCTAGACGTCCAAGGCAGAATCTGCCTGGAAGAGGCAGGACTTATCTTTTATAGTCTAAATTACGTACTAGGTATTTACAATTATTTTCCAATACAATTCAGTCTTATAATATGGCCCAGCTTTGTTCACATCCAATCCAAAAGTGCCAGCATGTCACCCAGCATGGATGACATGGAGAAGAAGGAGGAAGAAGTATCCAAGCCCCAAATTCTCCATCATGGCCACAAACCCCTTAATATAAACATTCTAGAAATCTACTTATTCTACATTCTAACAGTCTAATTTACACTCTATTTACTTTTGCAGCTTGCATTTCTTCTCTCAATGTTGGTAAATTGTTCCAAGGAGCTAAATCCAGCCCCTGAGACACCTGGGTCTCATTCGAGGGTCTTTGGGGACCCTGCCACGGGGGTCTTCAACCTTCCAGGGAAGACAGAGGAATACTCTGGACTCCCACACTGGTCACACTGGGCTCCATGCCCATGCCCTGGCTCTGCTGGCCTTGGGGACCTCAAGGGACCACACAGCTCCCCTGTGCCCCTTCCCCACCACTCTCTGCCTCACCAGAGCCCATCCCCAGGGCGTCAGGCCGGTGCCCGGGGCACTCACCCCACAGAAGCAGCGCCACCTTCCCGGCCATCCCGGTGTCCCCGGCCATGGGCACTGGCTGTCACTCGCTGCTGGGGCCACCTGTCCCCTGGCTGGCGGCTCTTCGGATGAAGGGACAGGAAGCGAGCTCACATCTCATTGTTATGTGTAGGTGGCTCTTGGTGGGGGCAGGGTGTGGACAGGGTGGGGGCAGGGTGGGGACCTTGTGGGCCATCGGGAGTGATGGTGGGACATGGTGAGGACAGGATGTTGCTGAAATTTGGAGGCTGAGGTGCTGTAGAGGGTCATGATTGGGTATCCAGGGCATGTGGTTCCCAGGGCAGGGGGCGCAGGGGGAAAAAGGGACCCTCGGGAAAGGGGGTTCTGGAGGAAGAAGCAGGCCATGGGATGGGATCAAGGCAGTGGTGGTGCCAGGCAATGGGAGAGCTGGGGTGGGGGTCCCCAAGGAGGAGAGACCAAGGAAATAGAGGTGCCATGGTTGGGTTCCCATGGGAATGGGGTACCATAGTTTGGTTCCCAGGGGGTCACAGGGATGGGCAGTGGCTGGGTGGCAGAGGGGTCACAGCTCCTTCACGGGGTGTCTCAGATTTTGGGCTGACTCAGAGTCGAGCACAGCCCTCACAGAGTGCTCATGGCCACGGGGACACCCCAGGCTTGTCCTGGGAGGTTCTGTCTCTCTGCCCCACACACCCCTGGGCTTTTTCCCCTCCCCTCATTTCCTGGCTCACATATCCCAGGGAACACCCGAGCAGGTAACAGCTGAGAAATCCCAGGAGGGGGAAAAGGGGACTGAGGGGTGCAGGCAGTGTTTGGGGGACTGTGGGGGATGGGGCTCTCTGGCCATGCTCTGCCAAGATTTTTGCTTTATCTTTCCTGCAGGAGAAGGAAGAGACTGTTTATGCTGAGGCCAGGATGTGGATTCTGTCCAGGAGGGAACATCCAGAGGGGTCGTGCCCTGAGGGAAAAGGGCTCCTCTGGGCTGTTGGCATCTGGGTTTATCCTGGGGTCTTGTCCCAATGGGCTCCTCTTTCTGGGGATGCCGTGTCCTTGGGGATTCCTGTCCCAGAGGTGGCACATCTTGGGCCCCTCTGTCCTGGGGGGCCCTGAGCATTCCTGCTTTCCCCAGTGGGGCCCTGGCATCACTGGGGTGCCCAAACTTTAGGTGATGCCTGTGACGACCTTGCCCTGATGGTGGCAAATCCCAGGTACATTTGGTTCCACAGTAATCTGTGGAAATACCCGTGTGTCCCTCAGGCTCTGATTCCCTGGTAAATCCACTGCACCCTGCCCTGAATTCCCCTGCCTGGGCACTCCCTGCTCCTGCTGGGACACCCTTGTGCCCCAGAGCCACATGTGGTGCCCCATCTCCATATTCCCACACTTTTCCCTCTCTGCTGATGTCTATATCCAGAATCAAACATTCTTTGCAGGAGTTTCCAGAGGGCTGCAGGTTTTTTTCAAGGAGCAGGGTCCTAGTCAGGTTGTTGAGCAGATCCCTGTGGGATTTGCAGCAGTTCTGGGGCTCTCTCAGTGCCTTGGGGACAGGCACCAAATGATCAATTGCTGCATTTCCGGACTGGTTCCCTCACAGCTGCCCCTGCAGGGGCGTTTCCAGCCAGCCCTGCTCTGAAAACCATCAAAGGCCCTCACAGAGCCACTGCTTGGGCTCACACTGGGTTTTGTGCTTCTTGCAGGGCTGAGCAAACCACAGCCAGGCCTTTTCCCCCACAGAAAGAATTCTCACCTTTGCAGCAGCTCGAAAGCTGCGAGAATCAAAGGCAAGGGGGCGGGGGAGCCTCAGGTCCTGGCTGCCACCTGGGGCTGGCCAGAGCAGGGCTGGCCAATGCCCATCCCTGTGCACTGGGGCTGGGCCATGGCTGGGCCCCACACTTGGATGGGCACTGGCTTCAAGGAGCAGGAGTTTGGGAGCTCCTTCCTGCCTGGGGCTCCATTCCCCAGCTGCTCTTGCTGGCTCAGATCCTGCAGGGGAGGAGTGAGATTGGAGAAATCTGGAACAGGATTTCTCTCCAAATGCAAAAAACCCAAAATGTCCCAACCCCTCAGGACAGAAACCCCGTGGGGGGGATTGTGGGGAGCAGGAGAGGGCGGGGTGGCCCCCAAAGAGCAGCACAAGTGTTTCATGGGGAGGGTCTCATCCATCTCCTGGTTGCCTGCACTGAGGCCCTGCAGGGGTTTTGGGGGGGCTTTGAGTGTTTTTGGAGTGTCTGTGCCCTGAATGAAACCAGCTCTTGTCTGTCCCCACTCAGTCAGCCCTGCTGGGGTTTTTCAGCCACAAAATGATCTTGGTGGGCTGTGCAATGGGGTCGAGGTGCTGTATCTGTGAGGGTTCCCAAATGGGAATTGAGGGTTCCCAGATGGGCGGGGGCAGCCAATGAGGGGGTGTAGAGTGGGTGGGTTGTACCCCGAGTTGGGGCACCCCAGAGGTCACAGAGGTCACTGTGCCCCACTGAGGACAGAGGGGCTGGCAGGGCTGACAGGGGTCTCCAGGATGTGCCCTACCCTGGACAGGGACTTGCTCAGGGAATGTGTCCAGGGACCCTGCCCAGAACCAGCATCCCCCAGGACAGGATCTCCCTCTGGGATGTGTCACCACTGGGACAAAATCCACCCAGAACGTGTCACCCCCAGAACAGGATCCCCTCAGGCAGGACCCCCTGGATATGCCCCCCAGGACAGAACCCACCCCGTGTGACTCTCAGCACAAAAGGCCTCTTCCTTCTGCTGCAGGATAGAGAAAGTGAAAGTGCTGGAGGGCACAGCCAGACATCCCCATCACCCACAGCTTCCCCAAACCTCCCTGCAGACCCCTCACCCTCTTTTCTTCCTCCCTGGGGTCCCCCAACCCATTCCATGCCCAGGTGTTTCCCAGGATTTTTAAGCCAAAACCAGGGGTTAAGGGACATTGCAAAAAATTGAGGAAAATAAGGAAAACTGAGAAATAAAGAGAGAAAAAAGGCAATGCCGGGGAGGGCACAGAGGCAGAGATGTCCAGAGCTCCCATGTGATTCCTTCCCAGGAAATTAGCACCACAGGAGGGCAGCTCTGGGTGCTGGATCACCCCAAAATCTGAGGCATCCAGGGAAGGAACTGTGAGCCACAGACCTGCCCAGCCACTGCCCATTCCTGGCACCCCCATTCCCCTGGGAACCCAACTATGGGGCCCTCTTTCCTTATGTCCCCTCTTCCCTGGGACCCCCATCCCACAACAACAATTCCCCAAGATCTCCACGGCCCAGGACCCTCATTTCCAAGGAACCCTCTCCTTCAAATTCAAGCCCCTACAATCCCCCTTCTCCCACAACCTTCCTCCCCACAGGACACTCCACTCCCTCTGGGTCCCACCCTTCCCCCATGACCCCAAGTCCCTGGGACTCCCATCTCTGAATCCCTCCAGCCCTGAGGACCCCAATTCCACTGCATCCCCATCCCAGGTGACTCCCTCTTTTCAGGACTCCCATTTGCCCACATCCCCGTCCCTGGGAAATCCCCATTTCCTAAACATTCATCCCTGGCTTCCCACACCCTCTGAGCCCCCCACTCCTGGGTAGGCCAAGTCCCACCTTGTGCCACCCAGCCTTGCCCACAGCCTGTCCCCAGCTTGTGGCCCCCCTGCCCCCACCAAGGGCCACCAACACAATGAGATGAGACCTGACCTCCCTTCCTGTCCCTTCATCTGAAGAGCCACCAGCCAGGGGACAGGTGGCCACAGCAGCGAGTGACAGCCAGTGCCCATGGCCGGGGACACCGGGATGGCTGGAAAGGTGGTGCTGCTCGTGTGGGGTGAATGCCCTGGGCACGGGCCTGATGGCCTGGGGATGGGCCCTGGTGAGGCAGAGAGCAGTGGGGAGGGGCACAGGTGGCTGTGGGGTCCTCTGAGGTCCCCAAGGCCAGCAGAGCCAGGGCATGGGCATGGACCCCAGTGTGACCAGAGTTGTGGGGTGGCTGTGGGGACAGGAACAGGGGGACAGGAACAGGGGAACTGTGATGTGGGGGTGGGAACACGAGGATAGAGATGTGGGGACAAGGATGTGGCAAAAGGAACCTTGGGGCTGGGGCAGCTGTGGGGACAGGGACAGGTTTGGTTCCCAGGGGAATGGAGGAAACAGTGACAGTGGCTGGGCAGGACTGTGGGTAACGGCTCCTTCTGTGGGTGCCTCAGATATTGGGGGGAGCCAGTGTCACGGTGTGTCTTGAATTTTGCTAATTTTAATATATTTAATTTCTTTTAGAGGTAGGATTTAGGAGTAAAGACAACGCAGGCTTAAAACTTGAAAGGATACAAGAAGAGATTTATTAATAACACAAAAAGAATTCAGGATAAGATTTCTAGATTATTTCCCCCTCCCTTCATTCCACATTCCCTAACAACAACATGCAGAGAACACTGCAGTCAGTTATCTACTTAAATAATCATTTCAGTTCACTTTAGAGAGAAAAGTTCCTTTTTGGTTTAGGCTTAGGAGTGTCTCCACCTTCACAGTCTGCATCTGCCCAGACCTACCAAACTATGAATTTCCCTCCCATTTTCACAGTCCTTCCAGAGCTGTGCTATGGCTTATGATGCACACATGGGGTACTATTTTTAAAGATAGGCTGCTGAAAAACAAAATTCTTTCATCTCCTTCTCTATCAAATGTCTCTGTTCATATTCCAGTCCCAAAACAGAGAGCTCCATTTCCCGAGGCAAAAAGCCTTCTTTCAATCACCCAAACCTCCCCAAGTATATTTCACAGTTTAAAGGAATTTTAGTGAAGTTACAATCCCCTCATAGCCCCACAAAAAAAGGTTTTCAGCGACTTATCAGTTGCATCTTTTCAATCTCTTCCCGTCAGCAACTTAATCTTCATTCCGCTGACTTCTGTAGACTCCATGCTTTATTTCTTCTCATTCAGAGGTGCTCAGGAGATCGAGAATCTTATCCAGGCATTAAAAAGAGTTAAAATCATATCCAGATGATGAAGAAGCTATGTAGGCAGCTGGAGGCCTCTTCTCACAGAACAGGGCGGGGGGGGAAGGGAGAGACTTTGGTGGCTCCCTCATCCTCCCCGCTCGGCCACGCCATGTGGAGAGGGGAACCGAGCTGAGCCAAGCCGAGCAATGAGCCGGGGGCCACCACAGCCAGGGCAGGGGCTGGGGCCGTGCCGGGGCCCTGCCAGGGCCATGCTGGGGCCATGCCGCCTTGGGCCATGTGGCCAGGGGCCATGCAGCGAGCCATGGCCCCCCTGAGACAAGCCGGGGCTGGGCCAGAGGCTCCCTGCAGTGCCAGTGCCGGGCCAGGGTGCTGGGCCGGGTCCTCCCGTCCCCACCGATTCGGGACCGAGGTGCTGGGCTTGAGGCCAAGCCCAGAGCCGGGCAGGGAGGGCCGGGGCCCCGGCCAGAGGCCACTGCACCTCCAGAGGCCAGAAACTGAAAGAGAGTTAGTTAACTTGATCCAATGTGATTTGTGAAAGCGAAATAACTTTAATTGGTTTCCCGAGCTGTCCACTACTAAATCAGCTCTCTGATTGCTCCCCGCAGCTCACAGGGGAAGCCCCCAGAGACTGGACAGCCCTCCTACTCCCCAACCTCGTGTTGCTTTCCCTCAGGCAACTCCATCTCTCCCCCTTTCCATGTACAACCAGCACAGCCAGGGCCCAGCACAGCCCTCCCAATGTGTTGATGGCCTGGGAGTCACCCCAGGTGGATTCTGAGGGGCTCTCAGCCTTTGTCCCCCACAGTGGGGAGACTCTGGGGATCCCCGGGCTGGGATGTGTCACACCTGGGACAGGATTGTCCCCCCACTCAGGACGTGTCACCTCCAGAACAGGGACACCTCAGAACAGGGACAGGAGTCCCTGGATGTGCCCCTCCCAAGGACAGAACCCACCACCATGTGACTCTCAGCACAAAAGGACTCTTCCTTCTCCTGCAGGAGAGAGAAAGTGTTGGGGGGCACAGCTGGACACCCCCATCCCCTACAGCCTCCTCAACCCTCCCCCACCATGGGGTTTGCCCAACCCATCCCCTTCTCTGGTGCCCCCCAGGATCATCCAAGGCACAAACTGGGGGGTTGTGAAATTGGGGGATTAAAGGAAGGAAATGGAAATGAAGAGAGGAAAAAGCCACCACGGGTTCGGAGCACAGACCAAGAGCCCCTTGGGATCTGCCTGGGGTGCCTTCTCCAAACCAGCACACATTTTGGGGGCTGTGCTGGGCCCTGGGTCACCCCAAAATTGGAGGCACCCAGGGAAGGAGCTGTGACCCACGGGCCTGGCCAGCCACTGCTCATCCCTGGCACCCCCATTCCCTAGGGGACCCAATCAGGGACCCTGTGAGAGTCGGTCTGAAGTTTTCTCTGATCTGCCTCATGACCATCATCAGAGACTGGGACCTGAGATTGCACCACTTGCCCTGAACCGGAGCTCCGGCCTGGCCCAGGTGGATGCTTGCGGGCCAAGGACTGTTTGTAGCTATGCCTGGTGCTTGTCATGGTACGCTGCAGGGTGCTGATTATCGCACCCTGTCCCCGCACCTGTGTCATGGAACTATGATCTCCACATACAATAGTCCATAAATCTCCCCACCTTTTGGCCAGAGGCCACTTGCTTTGGAAAAGGACTATAAAATGTGACCTTCTTAGACAAAACTTTGAGATCTCTTTCTCCCCAATGGATTGAAGATGCGTCTCGACGGACAGCCACGAGGATGCATCCCGTCTGTTGGTAGCTATATCCCATCCTTTCTCCCATCCTCTCTCTCTCCCCCTCACTCCCTCCCCTTTACCTCTCTCTCTCTCCCTATCTCTCTCTCTCTCTACTACTGCAAACTGAATTGTAACACAATAAACTGTATTACTGCTTTCTGCTTAACAAACCTGAGTCTCTTGCCTTTTGTCTTTTGCACCCTGGGGTCCAACGAACTATCATGACTCCTGCTCGGGTTGAGCGGATCCTGACATGGGGTCACACGGGGTCATTGGGATTGCAGGAGCCCTGCAGTGACAGGTGATCCTGATGTGTCCCTTCTGTCCCCAGCAGTGGCCACAGGCCTTTGCGGGTCCCTCCTCTTCCTGGTCCTGCTCGTGGGTGGAGCTGTGGGATGGCACTGGTGGAAAAACACGGGTGTGTGACAGTGGGGACAATGGGGGCCCCAGGGATCTGGGGGGCTGCTTAAATGTGGGGGTGATAGGGTGGCACTCACAGCCCCTGACTTGAGCAGCACTGAGTGCTCAGAACATTTGCTCAGGGTCCTGAAGGTTTTGGGGTGGTGTTGGAGGCCTTGCAGGGATTTTGGGGGTTCTTTCAGTGATCTGGGGGGAATTTGGAGGGTCCCTCCTACCTGCCAGGCTTGAGCTTCTGGGGGCTTGGGGGTCCAGAGCACTGGGGTAGTTCCGGGGTTCTGGGGGCACCTGGGATGCTCAGGGGTTCTGGGGGAAATTGAGGGAGCAGTGGGGTTTGAGGATTCCTGAGAAGGGTCAGGGCCCTGGGGACCGCACAGTTATCCCTCCCCTTATTCCTTTGCAGATGCCAGGAAGCAGCAGGAAACGTGAGTGGGGGGCTCAAACCACACTCTGGCCTTTGACCCCAAGCCCCAAGACCTCTCATTCCCTCCCACACCTCCCCTTTATTCCCTCAAGGCGTCCCCGGAGCCCCCGGCCACCCCCCAGAGGAGGAGGAGGTGCTGTACACCCATGTCATGAGCACCAAGCAGACGGGGGGTGAATCCGGGCTGGGATGTCACCCATGAGTGTCTCCCTTTTCCCACTCCCTACTCACAGTGCTCCCGGCATTTTCCAGGGCTCCCAATTTGCCCTCCCAGTGCCGCTCCATTGCTCCCAGTAGAGCCAGGTGGTTCCCATTCTCTCTCCCAGTACAACCAGTGCCTCTGCAATGCCCCTCTCATGATTCCCAGTAAACCCACAGCTCCTCATCTCTCCTCCCAGAGCCTGGGGAAAACAGAACTGCTTTCCCTTATTTTGGCACCAAAATGCAGCTTTTTGGTTCAACTGGCAGAGAGGGTGTTTCTTTGTTCAGCTATGTCAGGCTTTAGGAATGGGATTCTCCAATTTTGGGCTACCAGTAAATACCAGTGCTCTGGATTCCCTTCTTCCCTGTCTCAAACCCCTCCTGTGCTGTGTTCCTCACATGATGATGTCAAAAAGGCCCTGGGGGGGTTCCCCAGCCTCCCCCTTTTCCAGGGCAGAGGGAATCAGGCCATGGCACAGGGTGGGGTGTCAGGGACAGGAAAAGTTGGATGTCTCAAGACATTTTGGAACACCTGTGTGTGGCAGGGCTGGGTCAGGTCTTGCTTTTGGTGACACAGGGCCCTGTGTGTAAGTCAGTCAGTCATGGCACAGTGGGGACAGTGTGACGCTCTTGCAAACCCAGCTCCTGAGTGGCTAAGGACCCAGGAGTCCCACCTTGGGAGCAGGCCATTGGTGGCCCAGGGGTTTAAAAACAGAGCATGAGGTAGGCAAGCGTCTGACCCTGTTTTCTCTTGGAGTGTCTGCCCCATCCATTCTGGAACCCGGGGGTTGGATTTTGTCTTGGCTTAAAAGAGGAATGTCTGCTAAGGAAAGAAGGAACCTTCCCAGAATGGAAAGAGGATCTGCCCCTCTAATTGTTGTAACTGTGAAAATTATGGGCTTCCAGGCAAAAATGTATGAAAAGGAATAAGAGTTCATTGCTAGGAAATTTATAAAACAGAGCAGAAAAACCAGCAAGACAAAACCAGATATTTCCAACCCACTCAGGGCTGTTCATTCACCTTTGGTGCAGTTATGGCCAGGGCAAGAAGGGGCGCTGGAGGAAGCATTTCCGGCCAGCAGGGGGCGCTGCAGGGAGCACTCCTGGCCAGCAGGGGGCGCCCCGGTGCCAGCTCGAACCCCTCAGGGCCATGGCGGCCTCGGGCGGGAGGGACGAGGCCAAATCGCTCCTTTGGCAAACTCACGCTTTGCACCAATCGGTCCCGGCACCAGCACTGGCAGCGCCCCGGCAGAAGAGATGAAGGCAGCAGCTTGGATCCTGGTGCCCGGTGCCAGTGGAGCAGTGTCCCGGCCCAGGCACACACCCTGCGCAACATCCGTGACCGCTCTCCCTGATGCCGAACACAAGGAAGGCAGCACCGAACTCCAAGCAGGCCTCAGGCCCACAACAGCACCTCTCGTGCCTTCCCACCACAATTCCTGAAAACCCTCAGCCTGTCACTGCCTTTTCCTCCTTCAGCCCTGGCACAGCAGCTCTGGGAATGTTGAATTCCCCTGGGATGTTGAGGAAAGCAGGTGCTCCTTGCTGACACTGCCAGGGCTCCTCAGGGGCTCCACAGCACATTTGGAGCTGCTGCTCTTCCTGGGCCAATGCTGATCCTGACACAGCAGCCACGGGGGGAGGATGAGGAGGAGGAGAGGGAGGGAAAGGGGAAGGCAGGAGGGCAGGAGCAGGCCCTCGATGAGCTGTTGTAATTAGGGCCGGCGTTCCTGAAGGTCAGCCGTGCTGCTAAACCACCCCTGTGCACAAAACGCAGAGCTCTGCTGGCTCTCTGAAGTATTTTGACTACTGTGGCAGTACTGGAAATATTTTGGGGCTCAGATGCCTCCGGCTCTGACCACAAGAAGCTTTTTTGGAAGCCGGGAAAGTTTTCTGCAGCTTCTCACCTTGGCCACTGCACAGGGATGGGCATTGGCCAGCCCTGCTCTGGCCAGCCCCAGGTGGCAGCCAGGACCTGATGCTCCCCCCACACCCTTGGCTTTCATTCTCACACCTTTCGAGCTGCTGCAAAGGTGAGAATTCTTTCTGTGGGGGAAAAGGCCTGACTGTGTTTTGCTCAGCCCTGCAACAAGAACAAAAGCCAGTGTGAGCCCAAGCAGTGGCTCTGCGAGGGCCTTTGATGGTTTTCAGAGCAGGGCTCACGGGAAACGCCCCCTGAACTGCTGCAAATCCCACAAGGATCTGCTCAAGAACCTGACCGAGACTCTCCTAGGTCTAAGCTGAGCATGCAGAGCTGAGCACACAAAAACTATTTCTCCCTGGTTAAGCTGTGTTTTATGGCCAATAAGAGGCAGAAGGTTCCTGTGCCCCCTTTGCAATGGGGGAGGAATGGGTAGCCCCTGGAGGTACTGGGAGCACTGGAATGGGGAGCTCTGGGCAGCCCCACATGGGGACTCTTCATTTGCGGCCACCTCTGGGCAGGGTGGGCAGCCATGGCAACTGAGGGGGAGGGAGCACATGGGGCAGGGATCTCTAGTTTCCCCAGTGCCCCCAGTGTCCCCAGTGTCACAGCACATTCCCGTAGATGTCCCCAGTTTTCTTTGGTCGCCCATGGGTTGCTGGCAGCTCCATGTAGGTCACCTGGGGATCCTGGAGTGTGGTGGCACGGGGGGACGCTGCGAGAGACACTGGCTGTGGCATCTGGGCAGGGGGACACTCATGGGTGACGTGTCCTTCTGCGTGTGTCCCTGCCCGGACTCACCCCCATCTGTTTGGTGCTCACGACGTGGGTGTACAGCACCTCCCCCTCCTCTGGGGGGTCCCGAGCCTCCGGGGGGGCCCTGAGGGAATAAAGGGGATGTGTGGGAGGGAATGGGAGGTCTTGGGGCTTGGGGTCAGGGGCGGTAGTGTGGTTTGAGCCCAAACTCACCTTTCCTGCTGCTTCCTTGCAGCTGCAAAGGAAAGAGGGGAGGGGTAACAGTGGGGTCCCCAGGACCCCGACCCCTCTCAGGAATCCTCAAACCCCACTGCACCCTCAATTTCTGCCAGGACCCCTGAGAATCCCTGCTGCCCCCCAGAACCCACGAACCACCCCAGTGCTCTGTGGCCCCAGAATCTCAAGCCTGGCAGAAAGGCTCAACCGCCAAATTCTTCCCAGGACCACTGTAAGAACACCCAAAATCCCTGTAAGGCCTTCCAACACCCCCACAAAACCTTTAGTACCATGGGAAAGACTCTGAGCGCTCAGCACTGCTCAAGCCACAGGCTGTGGGTGCCGCCTCATCACCACCATATTTCGGTATCCCCCCAGATCCCCAGGGCCCCCTTTGTCCCCACTGTCACACACCCATGTTGTTCCACCGGTGCCAGCCCACAGCTCCACTCATGAGCAGGAGCAGGAACAGGAGGGACCCGCCAAGGCCTGTGGCCACTGCTGGGGACAGAAGGGACACATCAGGATCACCTGTCACTGCAGAGCTCCTGCAATCCCAATGACCCCATGTGACCCCACCTGTGTTCCAGTGGTGTCCAGTGGTTCCCTGTGGTGTCACCTCCAGGGCCAGCTCTGGGCTGAGTGCCCGGAACACGCGGTGCCCGTCCTGTCCCAGCTGGTTGGTGGCCACGCACTGGTAGGTGCCCGAATGTCCCACATCGACGGCCCCAAGCTCCAGGAGGGGACCCTGGGCCACCTCGTGCCCATCGTGCAGCCAGGTGAAGGTGACAGGGGCTGAGCCCACCTGCACCGAGCAGCGCAGGGTCACGGGGTCACCTGGGCGCACCTGGAGTGCCGGGGGACCGGGGGTGATGGTGGCATTGGCCACGGGCACTGCGGGGACACAGACAGGGCTGGCACCTGGTGAGGTGGGGATGGGGATGCTGTGGGTGGGGTCACCTTCACTCTGGGGGTCCCACTCACCCAGGACAGTGACATTCAGGGGGACACTCTCGGCCACGCTGTCCCCATTGCTGACCCGGCACTGGTAGTGGCCGCTGTCATTGTCCCCAACGTGCCGCAGCTCCAGGTCAGGTCCTGTGCTTAGCGGTGTCCCCGAGCCCCCCGGTGCCAGGAGAAGGACAGGGGACCTGTCCCCATGGCCACCGTGCAGCTCAGCACCAGGCGGTCCCCAAGTGCCACCTGTCCCCGGGGGCTGCACGGACAGGGACACCCCCGAGGGCGGGACCCCTGCGGGGGACACAGGAGGGGTTGGGGACATGGGAGGAGTGGGGGGCACCAGGGAGCAGTGAGGGACTCAGGGAGGGCGAGGATCAGAGAGGGGTGGGGGCATCTCAGTGAGGTAGAAAGGGGCGCAGTGAGGCGGACGCTTGGAAAGGGATGGAAGGCACCCCAGAGAAGGATGGGACATGCAGAGAGGGGACACAAGGAGAGGGTTGAAGGGAACCACAGGGAAGATTTTGGGGACCCAGACAGGGATGGCAGGGCCATGGACAATGGAGGGACATCAGAGAGGGAGAGGTGCATCCAGGGAGAACTGTGGGGACCTGGTGGGGATGCAGGAAGCAGCGAGGGTGATGGAAGGACCCAGGGAGAGAGCTGGGAAGGCAGGGCAGCACACAGAGGGCTGAGCAGGGCTGGGAGACCTGGGAGGGCTGTGGGGGCTCCCCGTGCCCATCCCCGCACTCACTGCGCACCGTGACGCCGAGCCGGGCGCTGCTCTTCCGCACGGCCCCCCTCGGAGCGCACCTCGCAGCTGTAATTCCCCGAGTGGGAGACCCCCACGGCGGGCACCAGGAGCTGCGGGGACCCCTGCGGGCCCCCCACCAACTGCCCGTCCCGGTAGAAGCGGTACAGGAGGGGGGCTGGGGGCCGCAGGGGGCTGGGGGTGCTGAGGCAGCTGAGATTGAGGGGGGACCCCTCGGGGAGCTCGGGGAACCCTCCAGCAGCAAGACAGGCTTGAGCTCTGGGAAGGAGATGGGGTGGGGACTGTAACTCCGAGTCCACTGAGAAGTGGCTTTGGGGGTGTCAGGATCTTGGGGTTCCAGCCGTGAGGGTGCTCACCGTGCACTGTCACTGTCACCAGCGCTGACACTTTGACACCTGTTCGCACAAAGCCCTCGCAGCTGTAGCGGCCACTGTTTTGCAGCTGCGGGGAGGACAGGGACATCTCGGTGCCCCTGAGGGACCCTCCCAGATCCTTCTCGTCCTTGTAAAATCGCACCCTGGTGACAGGCTCGTCCCACCGGCCCCGGCAGCGCAGTGTCACCGTGTCCCCCTCCAGCAGCGCCCGTGCTGGCACCTGCAGCACCAGCGGCTCTGTGGGACAGGAGATTCCCGTCACACTGAGGAGCCCGAGACAGGTCCAAAGTGGTGCCCATGGCACCAGGGACATCTGGGTGTAGTGTCCATTTCTCGGAAGTGTCCCAGGGACACTAGAAGCAGCCCCGTGGCAGAGCTGTCCCTGTGTGCAGAGGACAGGCTGTTGCAACAGCAGGGGTGTGAAGCCACCCACGCAGTGGAGCCCACCCAGACCTATCAGAGAGCCACCCTGAGCATTTCAGATCCCCCCTCACCATTTGACACCATCACGGGGGGGCTGGGCCCGCTGCCGGGTCTGTCACACGTGTAGGTGCCACTCTCGGTGACAGTGAAGCTGTCGCTTCTCTCCTGCCACAAGCGCTGCTTGTCCTTGTACCAGGTGGTGGCACCGGTGGTCCCCGAGCCCTGGCAGGTCAGTGTCACCCGGTCCCACAGCACCGCCGGCGTCCAGGGGGGCTCCACCAGGAGCTGGGTGCTCTGGGCACCTGCGGGTGACAGGGGACACCAGCCTGCCAGGGCCACCACGGGGCTGGGGACAGCAGGGCAGGGACATGGCATCCCCCGAGGACTCACCAGCGAGGCCGAGGGTCTGGGCTGGAAGGGAGAAGGGACAGGGCTGGGTGGGGTGGCCCTGCAGGGACAGCAGCACCTGGGGGACCTGGTGTGGTGTCTGTCCCCAAACTGTCCCCATGGGAACACTGGTGTAGCAGGGAGGTTTTGAGGACAGGGACACCTCAGTCACCCTGGGCTGAGGCAGGACATGGGGACACTGTGGACACCCCATGTGTGCACAGGTCACCTCCCCCAGCCCTACAGCACCTGTCCCCATGGCCACATCCCCATGGCCCTGTGCCCGTGATCCCATTCCCATGGCACCTGTCCCCATGCCCCATCTGCATGGGACGTGGCCCTTGTCCCTGTCCCTGCATCCCTGTCTCCCTGTCCCTGTCTGAACAGCTGCCCCAGCCCCAAGGTTCCTTTTGCCACATCCTTGTCCCTACATCTCTATCCCCCTGTTCCCATCCCCACATCCCAGTTCCCCTGTTCCTGTCCCCATGGCCACCCCACGACTCTGGTCACACTGGGCTTCATGCCCATGCCCTGGCTCTGCTGGCCTTGGGGACCTCAGGGACCCCACAACCACCTACTGCCCTGTCCCCACTGCTCTCTGCCTCACCAGGGCCCATCCCCAGGGCGTCAGGCCCGTGCCTGGGGCACTCACCCCACAGGAGCAGCGCCACCTTCCCGGCCATCCCGGTGTCCCCGGCCATGGGCACTGGCTGTCACTCGCTGCTGTGGCCACCTGTCCCCTGGCTGGCGGCTCTTCGGATGAAGGGACAGGAAGCGAGGTCACATCTCATTCTCATGTGTAGGTGGCCCTTGGTGGGGGCAGGGTGGGGACAGGATGGGGGCAGGGTGGGGACCTTGTGGGACATGGGGGTGATGGTGGGACATGGTGAGGACAGGATGTTGCCGAAATTGAAGATTGAGGTGTTGTAGAGATCCAAGGATGGGTATCCAGGGCATGTGGGTCTCAGGGCTGGGGGCACAGGGGGAAAAAAAGGGCCCTCCAGAATGGAGGTTCTGGGGGAAGAAGCTGCCCATGGGATGGGATCAAGGCAATGGTTGTGCTGGGCAATGGGAGAGCCGGGGTGGGGGTCCCCAGAAAGGAGAGACCAAGGAAATAGGGGTGTCATGGTTGGGTTCCCATGGGAATGGGGTGCCATGGTTGGGTTCCCAGGGGGTCGCAGGGATGGGCAGTGGCTGGGTGGCACAGGGGTCACAGCTCCTTCATGGGGTGTCTCAGATTTTGGGCTGACTCAGAGCCAGCACAGCTCCCCACAGGGTGCTCATGGCCAGGGGGCACCCCAGGCTTGTCCTGGGAGGTTCTGTCTCTCTGCCCCACACACCCCTGGGCTTTTTCCTCTCCCCTCATTTCCTGGCTCACACATCCCTGGGAACACCTGAGCAGGTAACAGCTGAGGGATCCCAGGATGGGGAAAACAGGTCTGAGGGATGCAGGCAGTGTTTGGGGGGCTGTGGGGGATGGGGCTCTCTGGCCGTGCTCTGCCAAGATTTTTGCTTTCTCTTTTCTACAGCAGAAGGAAGAGGCCATTTATGCTGAGGCCAGGATGTGGATTTTGTCGTGGGGGGCACATCAAGTGGGGTCCTGCCCTGAGGGAAAAGGGCTCCTCTGGGCTGTTGGTGTCTGGGTTTATCCTGGGGTCTTGTCCCACGGGGCTCCTCCTTCTGGGAGTGCCATGTCCTTGGGGATTCCTGTCCCAGAGGTGGCACGTCCTGGGCATCTGTGTCCTGGGGGCCCTGAGCATTCTTCCTGTCACCAGTGGGGCCCTGAGCACCTCTGGGGTGCCCAAACTTAAGGTGATGCCTGTGACGACCTTGCCCTGATGGTGGCAAATCCCAGGTACATTTGGTTCCACAGCAATCTGTGGAAATGCCTGTGTGCCCCTCAGGCTCTGATTCCCTGGTAAATGCACTGCACCCTGCCCTGAATTCCACTGCCTGGGCACTCCCTGCTCCTGCTGGGACACCCCTGTGCCCCAGAGCCACGTGTGGAGCCCCTGCTCCATATTCCCACACTTTTCCCTCTCTGCTGATGTCTACATCCAGAACCCAAACATTCTTTCCAGGAGGTTCCAGAGGGCTGCAGGTTTTGTTCAAGGAGGAATGTCCTGGTCAGGTTGTTGAGCAGATCCTTGTGGGATTTGCAGCAGTTCTGGGGCTCTCTCAGTGCCTTGGGGACAGGCACCAAATGATCAATTGCTGCATTTCCGGACTGGTTCCCTCACAGCTGCCCCTGCAGGGGGGGTTTCCAGCCAGCCCTGCTCTGAAAACCATCAAAGGCCCTCACAGAGCCACTGCTTGGGCTCACACTGGGTTTTGTGCTTCTTGCAAGGCTGAGCAAACCACAGCCAAGCCTTTTCCCCACAGAAAGAATTCTCACCTTTGCAGCAGCTTGAAAGCTGTGAGAATGAAAGCCAAGGGGGGGGGAGCCTCAGGTTCTGGCTGCCACCTGGGGCTGGCCAGAGCAGGGCTGGCCAATGCCCATCCCTGTGCACTGGGGCTGGGCCATGGCTGGGCCCCACACTTGAATGGGCACTGGCTTCAAGGAGCAGGAGTTTGGGAGCTCCTTCCTGGAATCAATGGGCCAGGAGACCTGCCTTTTTATAAGGCCTTTATTAGAAATCAGCTCTAGATGGGGAGCGTGAACCTCTGCGCACACCACTGCTGCTCCCAAACAGCAACATGGAGGAGGAGGAATACAGCTCTGTCTTCACAGGCCGAATTGGGTCTTTCATCCTCACAGCTCTCTAGAAAGACTATAGTGGCTATTTATTGTAATGGGAGGTCCTGATGGCAGGGTGCTATTCAGGTCCTGGTGACAAGACAGGGCAGCTCCAGGTGGTGACCTTGCCTTTTCTGTTATTTTTCCCAGCTGTGGAATGCTATTTTCTGTCCTAGATGTTATTTGGCCTCGTTATTTTAGGGGTTTCAACTCTGAATGGTGTCCCAGCATTCTCTGCGTCTTTCATTTGCATGTACTCCACTGATGTCACTTCTCCTCCTTTGTCACAGGCGCCATTTTAGGGAGGCAGCGAGGGCATTAACCGGACGCAAGGGAAAAGGGATATGGGATAAAACAATTGGGGCCGAAAACAGGGTGAGGCCAAGAACTTAACATTAACAATTAACATGACAGTCAACCGGGAACATTTATAAAAACATACAACTTTAACCGCTGTAGAACTTTCTCCGGGGGATGTCCCCTGGAATTTTTTTTATCCCCGTGAAACCACTTGCCCTGCCTGGGATCCCAGTGCAGGGCTGAAGCCACGGGCAGCATCCCCCTCCCTCCTGCAGGAGTGGGAATGGTGTTGGGGACTGCAGCGAGAGCGGGGACGGGGCAGGAGCAAGGACGGGAGCAGAGACAGGAGCAGGAGCAGGGCTGGGTCCGGCGGCAGGGATGGGAGTGAGTGAGTGCGGGATCAGGAACGGGGACGGGAGCAGAGCCGGAGGCAGTTCCACAGGGACAGGAGTGGGGAGTGGGGACGGAACCAGAGACAGCAGCTGTCCCACAGGGACAGGAGGGGGAGCTGGGACAGGAACAGAAATCCCTCTGAAGGATTTATTCATCAAACTTCCTTCCAAGGACTCCATTCCCAAGGTGCTCTTGCCGGCTCAGATCCTGCAGGGGACGAGCCAGAATGGAGAAGTCTGGGACAGAATTTCTCCCCAAACCCAATAAACCCAAAGTGTCCCAACCTGTCAGGACAGAAACCTATTGGGGAGATTGTGGGGAGCAGGAGAGGGAGGGGGAAGCCCCCCAAGAGCTTCACAAGTGTTTCATGTGGAGGGTCTCATCCATCTCCTGGTTGCCTGCACTGAGGCCCTGATGGGGTTCTGTGTGTGGGGTTGGGGTTTGGGTGTTTTTGGGGTGTCTTTGCCCTGAATGAAACCAGCTCATGTTTCTTCCCCTCAGTCAGCCCTGTTGGGTTTTTCACCCACAGAATGATCTTGGTGGGCTGTGCAATGGGGCTGAGGTGCTGCACCTGTGAGGGTTCCCAAATGGGGATTGAGGGCTCCCAGATGGGCGGGGGCAGCCAATGAGGGAATGTAGAGTGGGCGGGTGACACCCCGAGTTGGGGCACCCCAGAGATCACAGAAGTCACAGTGCCCCACTGAGGACAGAGAGGGTTGGCAGGGCCCCCCAGCCTGGGACAGGGTTCTCCAGGATGTGCCCTACCCTGGACAGGGACTTCTCAGGGAATGTGTCCAGGACAGGATCTCCCCCGCTGGGATGTGTCACCACTGGGACAGAATCTGCCCAGAACGTGTCACCCTCACAACAGGATCCCGTCAGGCAGGACCCCCTGGATGTGCCCCCCAGGAGAGAACCCACCTCGTGTGACTCTCAGCACAACAGCCTCTCCTTCTGCTGCAGGAGAGAAAGTGAAAGTGTTGGAGGGCACAGCCGGACATCCCCATCACCCACAGCTTCCCAAACCTCCCTGCAGACTCCCCACCCCCTTTTCTTCCTCCCTGGGATCCCTTAACCCATTCCCTACCCAGGTGTTTCCCAGGATTTTTAAGCCAAAAACAAGGGATTAGGGGGCATTGCACAAAATTGAGGAAAATAAGGAAAACAGAGAAATAAAGAAAGAAAAAAGGCAATGCCAGGGGAGGGCACAGAGGCAGAGATGTCCAGAGCTCCCATGTGATTCCTTCCCAGGAAATTAGCACCTCAGAAGGGCAGCTCTGGGTGCTGGGTCACCCCAAAATCTGAGGCATCCAGGAAGGAGCTGTGAGCCACAGACCTGCCCAGCCACTGCCCACCCCAGGCACACCCATTCCCCTGGGAACCCAACCATGGGGCCCCCTTTCCTTATGTCCCCTCTTCCCTGGGACCCCCATCCCAGAACAACCATTCCCCAGGATCCCCACGGCACAGGACCCTCATTTCAAGGAACCCTCTCCCCAAGTTCCAGCCCTACAATCCCCTTCCCTCAAAACCTTCATTCCCACAGGACACTCCACTCCCCTGGGCCCCCACCTTCCCCAGGACCTTCATCCCTGGGACCCCCACCCATAACCCCAAGTCCCTGGGACTCCCATCTCTGAATCCCTCCAGCCCTGAGGACTCCAATTCCCATTGCACCCCCATCCCAGGTGACTCTCCCTTTTCAGGACTCCCATTCTCCTGTGCCCCTGGGAAATCCCATTTCCCTGGAAACTCATCCCTGGCTCCCCACACCCTCTGAGCCCCCCACTCCAATGGTAGGCCATGGAACAGGGGAACTGGGATGTGGGGATGGGAACACGAGGACAGAGATGTGGGGACAAGGATGTGGCCAAAGGAACCTTGAGGCTGGGGCAGCTGTGGGGACAGGGACAGGGTTGGTTCCCAGGGGAATGGAGGAACCAGTGACAGACAGTGGCTGGGCAGGACTGTGGGTAACAGTTTCTTCCGTGGGTGTCCCAGATGTTGGGGTGAGCCAGGGCCCAGCACAGCCCTCCCAATGTGTTGATGGCCTGGGATTTACCCCAGGTGGATTCTGAGGGGTTCTCAGTCTGGGTCCCACACTGTGGGGAGACTCTGGGGATCCCCGGGCTGGGATGTCTCACACCTGGGACAGGATTATCCCCCCCTCAGGACGTGTCACCTCCAGAACAGGGACACCCCAGAACAGGGACAGGAGCCCTGGATGTGCCCCGCAAGGACAGAACCCACCACCGTGTGACTCTCAGCACAAAAGGACTCTTCCTTCTGCTAAAGGAGAGGAAAAGTGTTGGGGGGCACAGCTGGACAACCCCATCCCCCACAGCCTTTTCAACCCTCCCCAGCCATGGGGTTCCCCCAACCCATCCCATGCTCTGGTGCCCCCCATGATCACCAAGGCACAAACTGTGGGTTGTAAATTGGGGGATTAAAGGAAGGAAATGGAAATGAAGAGAGGAAAAAGCCACCATAGGTTGGGAGCACAGACCAAGAGCCCCTTGGGATCTGCCTGGGGTGCCTTCTCCAAACCAGCAGCACATTTTAGAGGCTGTGCTTGGCCCTGGGTCACCCCAAAATCTGAGGCACCCAGGGAAGGAGCTTTGACCCACGGGCCTGGCCAGCCACTGCTCATCCCTGGCACCCCCATTCCCCGGGGGACCCAATCATGGACTCCAATTCCAAAAGTACCTCTTCCTCGGACCCCCGTCCCATAATTTACATTCCCCAGGATCTTCATGGCCCAGGAACCCCATTCCCAAGCAATGCTCTTCTCTAAATTCCAGCCCCTAAAATCATCCTTACCCCAGGGCCTTGATTATCTCAGGATCCTCCATTGCCATGAGATCCCCTATTCCCATGGGACCCTCATCCCTCGGACCCCCAATCATGGCCCCAAATCTTTGGAGACCACATTCCCCTGGGACTCCCATCCCTAAGTCCCCCAGCCCTGGTGACTCCCCTGCCTCAGGACCCCCATCCCTGGCGCCCCACACCCTGTGAAGCTTCCAATCCCGGGTGCCACCCATACCTGTCTTCAGTCTGGCCCCCACACTGCCCACAACCTATCCACAGCTTGGGGCCATATTTAGATAAGGCCCTTCAAATGGGAGAGATATAGCTGTGACCATGTGCAGCACGAACCAGGGTAAGCTGGACAACATGGTGCCACCAAACACAAAAAATCAGGTCACTCAAGCACTGTTATTCCTTTTTCACCCTTTCCTTTCTATGACCTCCGGCCCCACCATTGGTGCCAAAAACTGTCCTGGTTTGAAAAAAGACAGGTGTGTGCTAGGGAAGAGCAGGGCCTTCCCTCGAAACAGAGCCAATAAATTCCACTCTCTGAACTAGTATGACTTTGAAATTAAGGGGCCCTCAGGCAAAGATATGGGGATAGGAATAACAGTTCTTTATTAGTATATCTAACAAGCTAAACAAAACAACAACAATTATGTAATTGCCAACAGACAGAACAGTAACCCAGTTCCAGTCCTTCTCAGCCACAGGCACCCTTCACCATGCTGCAGTTACCGGTGGTGGACAGGGGCAGGTCTCGTGCAGCTGCAGGGGCGCTGGGGGTGATGGCAGCGGTGTCCCAGGTGGGAAAGGGGTGGAGGAGAGACTTTGTTCACAGTGTCAGTCCCAGTGCTCCAACAGGAAGCTTGGAGTTAGCAGTCTGAAGTGAGAAGGCAGCAGTGCAGGGATCCAACAGGATCCAGCAGTAGAGGCTCCCGGTGTTGGGATGGCGGGGGTGGGGGTAACAGCAGCAGCCTTCCTCCTCCCACGGGTGGGATTGTCTTTGCTGGAGGCCAAGTTCACCCAAACAGGTTTTCCTAGCATACCTCTCAGGTGTACCACTGGAAAGTTTTCTCCATCTGGTGTTCCCAAGAGCACAGATTGCTTGGTTAGTGGAGCCTCGGGTGTTCACTAACCATGCGGCCTTCGGTAAATTAATCTCCCAGTTCTTGAAAGACCCCCACCCAGTGCCTTCAAAGCGGTTTTAAGCAGGCCATTGCACTGGGTAACTTTCCCAGCTGCTGGTGCATCATGAGTAATATGGTACTCAATGCCATGTTCTGTAGCCCAGGAGTTTATAAGGCTATTGTTGAAATGAGTCCCATTGTCTGACTCAGTTCTCTCAGGGGTGCCATGCCTCCACAGGACTTGCTTTTGAAGTCCCAGGATGGTGTTCCGAGCAGTGGCGTGAGGCACAGGGTAGGTCTCCAACCATCCGGTGGTGGCTTCCACCATGGTCAGCACATAGCGCTTGCCTTGGTGGGTCTGAGGCAGCGTGATATAGTCTACCTAACAGGCCTCTCCATACTTGTACTTGGACCATCGCCCCCCATACCAGAGGGGCTTTATCTGCTTGGCTTCCTTGATGGCAGCACATGTCTCACAGTCATGGATAATCTGAGAGATACTGTCCAGGGTTAGATCCACCCCTCGGTCTCGTGCCCACTTATAGGTGGCGTCTCTGCCCTGATGACCTGAGGCATTGTGGGCCCATCGAGCTAGCAACGATTCTCCTTTGTGTTGCCAATCTAAGTCTATTATTGAAACCTCTATTTTCACAGCTTGATTCAGCTGCTTGTTGTGTTGGTGCTCCTCATTAGCCCGACTCTTGGGCATATGGGCATCTACATGACAGACTTTCACAGGATTCTTCTCTACCCGAGTGGCAATATCTTTCCATTCATCAGCAGCCCAGATTGGTTTTTCTCTACCTTGCCAGTCAGCCTTTTTCCACCTTTCCAGCCAATGCCACAGAGCATTGCTGCCATCCATGAATTAGTGTAATGGTAGAGCTTTGGCTATTTCTCTCTCTCAGCAATGTCCAAGACCAGTTGAACAGCTTTGAGTTCAGAAGTAACTTGATCCACCTTCTCCTTTGGAAGCTTGTGCAACCTGTCATGTGGGGCTCCATACGACTGCTTTCCACTTCCGGTTCATCCCCATGATGCGACAGGAACCGTCGGTGAAAAGAGAGTAGCGTGTTTCCCCTGCTGGCAGTTGGTTATATGATGGGGCTTCTTCAGCCCAGGTCACTTCTTTCTGCTCCTCTTCATCGGTGAGACCAAAATTTTCACTTTCTGGCCAGTTTATAATTATTTGCAAAATCCCGGAGCGATTTGGGTTTCCAATATGGGCGCTGTGTGATGAGGGCAATCCACTTGCTTCATGTGGCATTGGTGGACAGAGGTGTTGGGGAGGGAATAGAAAAATCTTATGATTGCCTAGCAAGTAGTTCTGAAACAATAGATGAAATAGAGATGTTGGCGTACTTTGACATAGACGCCGAAAATAGTTATGTTAAGGTTTGAGGGCTCTTCCTTTGTTTAGATAATACCAAATGCCACAAATACCAAAGAACCAACAGACATCCTGTCCCAAGCCTGGCAGGAAAGGTCTGAAGATAAGGGTTACAGATAAGAAAGCCATAAAACATGGTAATTTAGTAGTTTAGTTGTTTAGTTGTTTTGTTGTTTTGTTGTTGGTAGTTTAGTAGTTTAGTTAGTAGGTTGCATGCAAATATTAGGAAATTAGTATACTGTCTTAGATTGGTTATTGGAAATTAGAATATTCATCATAGAAGAATACTTATTGTATTGTAAACGGGAAATCACTCTCTTACCTCTAATCTCTTAACTCTAACCTCTCTCTCTCTAAGCTCTCTCTCTTACCCCCTTGCTCTTATCACTCTCCATGCTCTACACTCTCTCTTACACCCTTATAATAAAAGACAAATCTGAAGAACAGAAAATAGTAAGCTCCTGAGTCTGTCCAGCAACCGTCCATCAACCAACCCCCACAGTTTGGTGCTCAGCGTGTTTAAGGGCCAGTTCACCTTCTTCACTGTGGGACGTTTTTCCATGGACGGTAATTAGAACTACTTTTAATTACTTCCTCAGTTTTCGTGAGAACGGCCTTGCGTTGTTCTGCAACATTTTGAGCTGGAGCTCTTAAAACTCATACTATCGAGGCAACTGCCGAGCGAGGGGAGCCGAGCTCTGGACGGACTTGCCTGATAGTCCTCTGGCTCAGACGCTACTGCTTGCCGGTGGTGCCTGGTGCTCCTCGAGGGACTCTGCCGTGGCACTCCCTGAGCTCAGGGGCGTTGAGCATCAGTGTCTCCTGAAGCTCAACAGGAACCTGCCCGTGCACAGAGCACAGCCCAGCCCTGCCTGGAACCGCCTGCGCTGTAGCTCAAAGTTGGGACACAGGGAGGTCCCCGAGTGTGCTAAGCAGTTGCATAGCGACACCTGAAGCACAGCTCAGAGGAAGGGACCAGGAATACAGTGACCCCGGTGCCGTGAGACCGCCTGGCCAGTTGTCACTGCCCCAGGGGTCTCTCTAGCCTTGAGACCTCCTCGGAGAGGACATGCAGGTGGTCAGGAGTCTGGATTCCCTCGGAGTCACCGACAAGAAAGCTTTTGGAGACGACCTTGTGTTGCTTCAAAGCTATTTATTTATCTTATCTTGCAAAATGTTTCAGGCAGCCCGACACAGGTCCGCTCTGTAAGACAACCATTACAGAACTCCCCCCGGGCGGACTGTGCCCGATCTTTTATACCTAAATCTACGTATGTGATGTTTACAAAATTTTCCCAATGTCATGCACTGTCTTTTACAATGTCCAGTTCTTTCCCTATCCAATCTGTGGCTCCCATGATTCCATCCCAACATGGATGACACGAAGAAGAAGGAGGAAGAAGCCCACCACACCCAGGTTCCTCCATCTTGACCACATGGCCCTTAACATAAACAATCCAGAAACCCACTAATTCTGCATTCTAATACTACAATTCACACTCTGCTTGTTCTCACATTCTGTGATTCCTCCTTCAGTGTTGGCAAATTCTCCCAAGGAGCCAAATCGAGTCCCTGTGGCTCTTGGACACCATTTGGGGGTCTCAGAGGGGTCTGCCATGGGGGTTTTTGCGTCCCCAAAGGAGTCAGGGGAACACCCTGGACTCCCACAGCCAGTGTCTTTGAGAAGGCCCGGAGATTGGATGCTCTATCTGCGATACTGAGGTTAGTATATTAAGCTAATAACTCACTCCGCTCACGAGAGAGCTCTTTACAAGCAACTAAAGCATTTATTAGGCTCTAGTCAAATTGATCTGCCAAAACAGGAGCTGAAAAATCTCTTAGAATGGACCCTGATTCATTTCCCGAACGCAGACCAATCTGTGGTCTTTACTAGAGACTTTTGGGACACAGTCGGCATAAAGCTTTTTAATGACATCTCCTGCTGGTATATGGCTGCCGCGAAGCTGGTCCCAGCCTGCAGGGCGCTTGTCCAGCTCTTTGCCGGAAAGGCTCCGCCCTCTGCAACCACCCTGCTTGGCCCAGCTCCTGCAGTATCCACATCCCCCCGCTGTGAGTTTGCAAAGTGACGCGTCCTTCGTTTTCCTCCTGGACCCCGCGGCCCCGGTACCCTCAGTCCCGCTGGCCTCTGCCGCCCCACCTTCCGCCCCCGCTGTCCCAGCACCCATTCCCTCCTCCTTCCTACCTCCTCAGACTCCTGTGGCCCCTCCCGCTGCTCCCACGGCCCCGGTGCCTGCCCTGCTGCTTGCTTCCGCCCCTCCTCCCCCTGCTCCCACCGCCCCTGCACCTGCCGTACCGCTTGCATCAGCCCTTCATCCCCTAGCTCCCGCAGCCCCGGACACCGCCCTCGTGCTCCCGCCCCTGTATCCGCTGCTCCGGTGCCCACCCCTGCGGTACCTGCAGCCGTCCCCGCCTGGCTCTCCCCGCCCCTGGCTCCTTCACATCCGTGACGCTGCGTCTTGGCCCCCTGCATGCCCACTCGCCACTGTCACTGCCGCGGCCGTGCCTCTCGCTGCTGGCGTCACACCAATCCCGCCCTCCTCCCTCCTTCCCATGGCTTTCCAATACCCTTCCCCCAAATTCCGGGCGCTGTCATAACGCACGTGGCCACGGTGCCCATTGTTCCCAACCCATTACAAACACAGCACTCTGCAGTGTCTGTGGCCCCGATAGATATGACATCGGTGCAGTCCCACGTCCCGACAGGCCAGGCTGTGCCACTCAGTTTTGGCGGTGGCAGGGATGATCCCTGTTCCCAAGCCGGGAACCACCTGGTGCGAGCGCAAGTCCGCTGCCAGAACTAGCCCGTGCCACAGTTACTGAACACGGGACAGGCACAGACTTATGTTGCACCTCGCGAATCATATATCCAGGCTGACTATACAACAGACATCTCCACTTCAAACTGAGATGATGCATCCTCAAACCTCGCCAGATTTAAACCTTCAAAAATATTATGATATATCTATCACTCTTGATGGACTGGCAGGAAATTAGACAGGACATTTGTAAAGATGAATGCCTTAATGTGATGGCAATGCCTGTTATATTCAATCCGCAGCTTGGTGGTCCTAGGAGATGGTCTCCCATTCCATCTCATAAAATTAAAGAATTAAGAAAAGCTTTAAGGGATAATGGCATCTCCTCGCCCTATTTCAAACAGGTGCTAAAAAGCATGTTGGATGGGCATACACTTACTCAGAATAACTGTAAAAACCTTGACGATGGTCACACTTACTGATTCACAACATCTTCTATGGGAATTAAAGTGGAAAAGGATGCTCATGGAAATATTAGCAACATACCGGGATAGTACAGATGTAGAATTACGTGTTCTGACTACATTTAAATAAATAGGTCACCATCCCGATGACAAAAATGAAGATCAAATGAATCTCCCCAGAGCAGCCTTAGATGATATTAAGAAAATGGCACGCAAGGAATTCCTGCAAATACAACCTGTAGGTATCTTTGAAAATCCTACAATCTCATTACCCAGGACCCATCTGAACCTTTTACTACATTTGTGGATAGAGTGATCCAGGCCTCTGAAAGACAGTGTTCTGATGATATATCTCGTCTGTTAATGGTACGAGACATTGTTGAAAATAATGCCAATGCAGAATGTAAAGAGGCCATTAAAGCCATGGCAAAGGAAAAACCAAGAGTACCTGAAATGATAGATGCCTGCAACAAGATTGGAAGTCCGCAGCACGTGGCCTCTATTCAAGCAAATGAACTTGGAAAAACCCTCGGAGAACAACTTGAGAGAGTTCTCAGCGCTCAGGCATCACAAACTGCTGCACTGGCAACGCAGGCAGAGGCCCGCGAGCAGGAACTCACAGAAATCCTGGCTGCTCTGCACCTTAACTCTCAACAGAACAATACCAGTATGGCTGTAATGCCTGCTGCTGTAACATCAGGACCCTGTTATTTCTGCTAAAAACCAGGTCACATCATGAGGAACTGCCCAGAAGTTGGAAGAATGGTCCAAATGTCAGATCACTGCCCCAGCTGCAAAAAGGGACGTCATCTCCCCTGGTAGTCCCAAACCAAACCTGATATGAGCAAGAAAAACAATGCAAAAACCTCCAAGACGAGCGTGCCAGGCCATCGCGTGATGAAACAAGTTATGGCACCACAGAACCCCAAGGGAGGATTAGTAAATATTCCAGCTCAGAGGCCATTTCTTCCATCACCAGCAGAACCCCAAGTTATGCCACAGGCTTATTACCCCCAGGGTTCTGGTGTACACTGGCTACCTCCAAACTTACAACATTTTTAAAGGACAGTGCTTATGACTATATTCCAGCAAGGATTACTGGGACTTCTCAATATAGGCAAGACTTTTTAGTTATTGGCAAAGAGATGAATGGTATTCTGGGACTGCTTGTTCTGCTTTTGTGTATTTTCTGTCAATTGCTATGAAGAATTGAGAGTGTTAGCTAATGCCTGCTATCCTCCTTTACATATTCCACCCAAAACCCCTATAGCTACTGCTATAGTGCTGTTTATGGGGACTATGGAGCATATGCCACCTTGTGATTCCTCCTCTGCTCATGAGAACCCTGAAGTTCTATGGATTCAACACATAAGTACACAACGACCAATGATGATTGAATTGTCCATTGGTGGGATTCGAGTTAGGATCAAGGGGATGATTGATACAGGAGCCGATGTCACTGTGATCTCTTATGATTATTGGCCGACAGAATGGAAACTGATGACTCCCCCAGGTGCTCTCACAGGTATTGGGGGTGCGACTCCGTGCTTACAGAGTGAGTCTATAGTCAGAATTACAGGACCACACGGGAAAAAGGCATCGGTCCGTCCCTATGTAGTGCAGAGACACATCACAGTCTGGGGAAGAGATGTGCTCTCTCAATGGGGAGCCAGAATTGAACTGGATTTTTCGTAGGGGTCGCTGACACACTCAGCACTTTAAAACTGACCTGGAAAACAGACACGCCGGTCTGGCAGCCTCAGTGGCCCCTAACAAACAATCAGTTGAGTGTCCTTAAAAACCCAGTGGCTGAACAGCTGCAGAGAGGCCACATCACACCCACTACCAGCCCATGGAACTCGCCTGTATTTGTAATCCATAAGAAAGCCTCTTGCACCTGGCGATTATTACATGACCTCAGAAAAATTAATGCAGTGATTGAAGATATGGGAGCTCTACAACCAGGCCTGCCCAACCTCTCCATGATCCCCAGACACTGGCCACTTATTATTATCAATTTAAAGGACTGTTTCTTTAACATTCCACTGCACCCAGAAGATGCACCTCATTCTGCTTCCTCCGTTCCAAGCACAAACCTGCAGGAACCACTTCAAAGGTACCATTGGCTTGTTTTGCCACAAGGAATGAAAAATTCACCGACCATCTGCCAGTATTATGTAGCCCATGCCTTATCTCCAGTTCGTGACCAATTCCCACAATCCCTCATTTTTCATTACATGGATGACTTATTGACAACAGCACCTATGCAGAAACAAATGGAGAAAACTCGTGACAGTGTTATTGCTGAAATCACAAAAGTGGGACCGGTGATCTCTGAATCAAAAATACGAGACTGCTCCCTCAATATATTTGGGTTGGAAATTGACAGAACAATCTATTGTGCCCCAAAAAATACAAGTCCGAACAGAGGTTCACACTTTACAGGACCTGCGGCAGCTTTTAGGTGAGATCAACTGGGTCAGACCTGTGTTAGGAATTACTGCTGATGAACTTGTTTCACTTTTTGACTTGTTGAGAGGGGACAGTAACATTAGATCCCCTAGGTCCCTCACACCTCAGGCTTGCAAAGCCTTAGACAAAATGACAGAAGCCCTGCAGAACAGGCAGGCACATCGCTGTATCCCAGAAAAACCCTTTCTTCTTGCAATTTTAGGGCAAGAGCTGAGACTGTGTGGTCTCATCTTTCAATGGGACCCCTCTCAAAAAGATCCTCTGTTAATAATTGAATGGTTTTTCATTTCTTATAGGTCATCCAAAACAATTCTCACACCTTTAGACATGATGTCTCAAATCATCATCAAAGGTAGAGCGAGGCTTCTTTCAATAGCAGGTTGTGAATTTGCAATTATCTATTTGCCCATGAAGAAAGCTTATTTTGAGTGGGCCATGCAAAAATCAGAAGACCTGCTGTATGCCTTGCTTGATTTTCCAGGCGTTTGCTCCATTCAATATCCGGCACACAAAATGATCAAAGCTAAATTATGCTACAAAGAAAAACCTCTGATCAGTGAAGGACCTTTAGAAGCAATTACTGTCTTCACTGATGGATCAGGGCAAACGCACAATTCGGTAGTCACATGGCAAAATATGAAAACAAAAACTTGGGAACAAGATGTTCAAAAGGTTGAAGGTTCTCCTCAGATTGTAGAATTGGCAGCAGTTGTAAGGGCTTTTCAACTCTTTCCAGAACCTTTCAACCTGATAACTGACTCAGCATATGTTGCTAATATTGTTAAGAGAATTGAGGGATCAGTTCTAAAGGATGTGAACAACGATAAGTTATGTCTTTGGCTCACCTGTCTCTACCAAATTCTATCTCACAGAACTAATCCTTATTTTATTTCCCACATAAGAGCCCATTCAGGCCTCCCAGGATTTATGGCAGAGGGAAATGCTCAAGCAGATGCATTGGCATCAGCCATCTCTGATGAGGAAGATGCAGCAGACATTGAAAATTCTACCTCAGTGCTTGCTGCAACCACTTTGCCCAACACTATTGAGCAAGCCAAATTGAGCCATGCATTTTTTCACCAAAATGCACAGGCAATCAAACGAGATTTTCATATTACATTAGAGCAAGCACAAAATATTGTACAAGCTTGCCCAGATTGCCAGCTAGTTCTGCTGCTTCCTGCTACAGGAGCCACCAACCCAAGAGGGTTGGAGAGCTTGCAGAAATGGCAAACAGATGTTACTAAGTATCCCTCTTTCGGGAAGCTTAAAACATCCATGTCTCTGTTGGTACATTTTCAAATGCAGTTTTTGCTTCTGTGCATACAGGGGAAACAGCTAAGCATGTTTGCCAGCATTTCTCGCAAGCCTTTTCTTATCTAGGTATCCCCCAAGAAGTCAAGACAGATAATGGACCTTCTTATGCCTCACATGAATTGGCTACATTTTTAAATGACTGGGGTATTCGCCATACATTTGGCATACCCCATTCACCCACAGGTCAGGGAATAATAGAAAGGACACATCAAACTCTAAAACGCAATTTAGATCAACAGAAAGGGGGAAATTGTCAAGCCGCACCCCCACACAAGGCTGAATAAAGCATTGTACATTTACAATTTTCTGAACAGCTCTGCAGAAGAGCCAGATTCTCCTATTTATAGACACTTTTTAAATAACAAAAAAGCAAAATTGAAAGAGCACCCCCCAGTTTTGGTTAAAAACTTAGAAACAGGACAAATAGAGGGACCATACCACCTCATAACATGGGGAAGGGGGTTTGCATGTGTCTCCACAGATGCAGGACTCAAGTGGGTTCCAGCAAAGAATGTGAAGCCCTACTGCTCCACAAAGCCTGCTGAAGCCTCCACATCAGCCAGTGGTCGTGCAAGAAGAAGCCAGGAAGCAAGCACCCAGACCTGAACTGTGCCAAATCATCAGGAGAAAGTGATCTGCCAGAAACAGCTCAGGAAAAGAATGGAGTTTTATCGATTGCGCAAATGCATGTTGCTTTTCTTTTGTTTTTGTTGTTTTTTCTTTTGTTTTTGTAGTGAAGCTTTACCCGTAAGTCAACCAAAGACAAATATTTGGGTTAATTTAGCCAAGACTGCAGGTTCTGACACCATTTGCTTATCTAACACAAGTCCTGAAAAACCCTTTTCAACCTGTTTGGTTGGAGTACCTTTCCCAGAAGGTTTTGATAATGTTACCCTTGAGAGGTACTGGCGATACGATAATCCTCATGCATCTCCAACTCCCAGCCAAAAATATCAAACTTACATTGACAATTCTAAAATTGACAAATCTGATCTCCAAGAGCTTGAAATGTTAGGTTCAGTAACTATGGGCAGCTGTTACATCTTTCATCTCATGGAAGGAGACAGTCCTCATTTAAATGTTACCCCATATCATCCAGTTTATAGCAATGTGACTTTTTGGTGTAATCAAACTAAACTTCTCACATACTCTGAGCCACATGCAAGTCGATTTAGCAAACTTCCACTGCGATTTCCCAAAGGAATTTGGTTCATTTGCGGAGACAGAGCCTGGCAGGGCATACCCGCATATATAGAGGGTGGCCCTTGTGCCCTAGGACAGCTCACAATAATTGCACCCAGGGTTAAAGAGGTAGTCAAAAAGAAAAAACAGAAAAATTAGATCCTCCACAGGATATCATTTTGAAAGTGGCTGTGTGTCCAAGTTTGGACAAACTTAGGAAAAAACCCCAGAAGAGCTTCCCAGGAAATAAGAAAAAAAATTTCACTCAGGAGGAAAAGTGGAAAAACCTATTTATTAACACATACAAGAGAAACACTTCCCAGCACAGACCCAGGTGACAAAAAGTTTTCACCGAGAGAGAGAAACTTGGACGCTTTGATCTTTACTAGAAGGGCGAAACGCTTCTCTGGCCGGGTGTCCAGAGGCAGGCCGCAGGGTTCCTCCGGAGCTGGTGCTGAATCCTCGGGGTGAGGGGGAGAAGGGAGAGGGGGAGAGAGAGAAAGAAAAAAACAGCCGGAATAGCCAGCAAGCCTTAAACAGCAGCGAGCTAAACCGAATAATTCAAGCAATATAAAGTCAAAAAAAATCAAGCAAAAAAAAAACGAGCTAACTCACAAACCAGGCCACGAGCCACCACCACAGCAGCAATAGCCACCCGCAGCAGTAGCCAGAGTCAAGCGCGCAGCCGCTGCGAGCCACCCCCCGACAAGCCAAGCCCGCGGCAAACCAAGGCCATTCCGCAGAGCAGAGCCCAGGCGGCCCCTCCCCCGGGAGCAGACAGCTTCATGGCCAAGGGGGCAGGGTGAGGAGTCAGTCAAATCATCAACCCAGGACACTGTGACAGTAACTTTTGCCCATGGAACTCTGGAACTTCAATTATCACAAGCATTTTACCAAGTGAGCACTTCATTTTGCTCTGAAACAGTTAAAACACGTTGAAGTTGAGCAGTCAAACATGCCACTTTACAAAACAGAGCTGCCCTTGATTTCCTTTACTAGCTCATGGGGCATGCTGCGAAGATTTTCAGGATTGTGCTGCGAATTTTATCAGACTTCTGTTTCCATTCATAAACAGTTGCAATTTTAAAGTTAGCTAACCAAAATTACAAAGCAATCCAACCTGGTTGGACAGTTTATTGGAAGGTTGAGCTTTGCTCTTGGCTAAAGGAACTCTGTAAAATAGGCTTGTTTTATTCTATTAGTAATAGTTGTATTATTAGTGTTCTTACTCTGCATACTCCAGTGCATAAGGAAAATAATGAGCAAAACAGTTTCTAACATTTCAGTTGTTCAGCGACACAGGGGAGGTGTTGGGGAGGTAATATCAAAATCATATGAATGCCTAGCAAATAGTTCTGGAACAATAGATGAAATAGAGATGTTAGCAGTATTTGACATAGACACTGAAGATAGTTATGTTAAGATTTGAGGCCTCTTCTTTTGTTTAGATAATACCAAATGCCACAAATACCAAAGAGCCAACAGTCATCCTGCCTCATGCCTGGCAGAAAAGGTCTCAAGATAAGGGTTACAGATAAGAAAGCCATAAAACACAGTAATTTAAAGATTCCTATAGGTTGCATGCAGACATTAGGAAATTAGTATATTGTATTAGACTGGTTATTGGAAACTGTAATATTCATCATGGAAAAAAACTTATTGGATTGTAACATGGAAAATCTCTCTTGTCTCTCTTCTTGTTCTGCTTTCTCTGCTCTTTCTCTAACCTCCCTCTAAGCTCTTTCTTATACCCACGCCCTATAATAAAATACTAACCTAAAGAAAATAATATATTAAGCTTCTGAGTCTGTCCTGCGACCATCCGACAACATAAACCCCATATGGTGTGGTCCGCATAAAAGTAGCATTCCTCTTTCAAGGCGGCACACAGGCCTCTTTGCTGCATGAACAAAAGGTCCAGTCCTCGCCTGTTTTGGAGGACGACCTCTGAGAGTGAGGAAAGGGATTTCTCTAGGGAAGAAATAGATTTCTCTATCCTCTGCAATTCCTCATCGACAGTCATCTGCAGTTGAGCCAGTCCTTGGTGTCGGGTTGCGAGGGCTGAGACGCCCTGTTTCAGCGCCGGTAGCTCCTAAACCGAGGAGAATTGCCATGGTGATGCCCGTTACCACGTCTCGCTTGTGGAGCCGGTTGGGTTCCTTGAGCATGCGGTACACTTCTTCTTTCTGGCGATACTGGACTCTGGGGACGATTAGAACTTGGACACAAAAGTCGGTAGAGTGATCGAATTTGTTAAGGACTACACATGGGCTTACCCCGGATCGTTGGCAGGCTCACATTCCCAATGCAGCAGAGATCACCCACTGAAACTTCCCCCTTTAATTTTGATGAATTCCTGGCAGACGTTGCCCATCTGCTTTGCCAAGGTTGCATTGCCAAAGCATTTGCCTTGGCCTGTGACCTGGCTCAGGATAATACCTCTCCGGGGGTGTCCCACCTGCATTGGCGTGGACTGTCTGACTTTGAAAAGATGAACGGGAGATCGAGGGCAACCCCATTGTAAGAAGGGGGTTGTGCATCATAGCATAACCAGCATGATTCTGTGAGGTTTGGGTTGGATTGGTTTAACGATAGAAAGGTAGCATTTAACACATTTAGGAATGGGTTTTAGAGGGTTGGTTTGGCAAGGAGATCGGCTAGGAGGAGGTAGATTTTAGCATCTGTGTTTTGTGGCTAGAGTTATGGTTGGCTGTGATGTCCTTCCTGTGTCTACTCATTGCAAGAACTGGATTGGGTACGACTGATTGGGATATTGGAGGTGTGAAACTGATAATTTGTATGTTTGCCCAGATGCAGCGAGAAAGATGAACAAATGCTGCTCACACTTTGCCTGTGGCCCAGCCATCATGGGTCGGCTGTAGGATTGTCATTATATAGCCCATGCAGGTGTGCTGCTTCTTTTCTTGGGGCATGAGTGCGTACCCATCCATACCAAATTTTGGTTCAATACAGCTGTGGGGAATATAGTTTATTTGCAGGAACTTATCCAGCTGTTGTGGTTTCCATTTATTGTCTGTCACAATAGTTTCACACCCCCAATAACCACAATATCCTCTGAAGGTAATGCAGAGAAATCTACTGCTGCTTGGAGGCGGTCCATAAACTGAGTGAAGCTCTCACTCTCACTCTCACTCTGCTTTATAGTGGACCATGGCGGCCGGTCTGACTATTACTTTAGAAGCAGCATGGATGGCTTCACGGGCGGCATGGGTTGTTGTCAGGACTTCATGGGCTTGCAGACCCTCTGCCTGTGCTTGTGGGGTGATCATGGCTGGATCTCTCCCCATTAGCCTCTGTATGTTGGAGCCGTGCAGTGAATGGTTTTCCCCTGTTACCAGGGCTAGCTGCTTTGCACAGTTATCCTCCCATTCTTGCTTAAAAATAATCATCCCCGCCCCATCAAAGATTAGTCTGCAAGTCTGTTTGATATCAAAGAGAAGCATATCATCACCTCCAAAAACGCTATCAATGAGTGTGGAAACCATGGCAGAATTAATTCCATTATCTGCAACCGCTTTAACGATAGCCTGCACGTCTTTCAGATTTACCGGCAAGTAGGTTCGTTGGTTCCCGTCCACTCCCCCAGCCTGAACTGGGAGCACTAGTGTGGCGAATGGAGCCCACTCTGCACATGCTATTTTAATTTTCCTCCAGTCTGTAAGTGGGGTTTGATCTTTCTCTGATACCACCTTAACCCACGCCGGAGGGTTGCAGCTAGTGATCTTGTAAGCCATGGCACCCTTTTGTTAAACCCCAGCCAGTATCCGATTCGGTGTCTGACCATCCCTCCAGCCAGCTATCCGAGCTAGAGTCAGAATCACAGCCAGAAGTCGACTAGCTGGACGCTTCCAGGCTGCCCAGCCTTTTCCTTGGGCTCCGCCCCTCACCCACCCCTTCTCCCAGGGGCCAGGCCATTCCCTCCCCCTGCACTCCCCCTCGCCTCCTGCTGGGGGAGGTTCTTGCCTTATATGAACCTGCTTTAAAATGAGCTCTCTGATTGGTCTGATGCTCCGTCCCGGGCCCACCCCTCCTCCCTGCTCGCCCTCGTCTGCACTGTTCAGTGAGCCTTCTGCTGCCCCGCCCCGAGTCTTTGTTCCAACCCCCACCATGCGGCCCAGCGCCATTTCCAAATGCATAAGACGGGGGTTCCTTCTGATCTGCGGCTTGGATTTCTGATATTATAGCAGCATTCCGCACTTCCTCTGCTAGCCCCTGCCACAATGTCCTCGCGTGCTTCCCCTCCTCCGCTTCCGGTGAGTCCCTACTCTCCACGGTTTGTGTTGCCGCCCCGATTCCCAGCTGCGGCGTAGCTAATAAACAAGGCCGCGCGGTCCTCCATGTCTCCTGTTCTCGCCGGGCATTTTGCAGAGCCTAGATAACCTTTCTGCATGCTTTAAGAGCTCTCCTGAGCCGGAGGACGTAGTGTCCTCAGCCAGGGCTTTAGTGCACTTACCCCATATCTCCGGATGGAGAATGTGTACTGGACTCTCTATAGCCCCTATCTTTATAAGTCTTGGCACAGCGAGAGAGAAATCTTAAGCTTACAGTCAATCCTCCATTGCACGTGGATTTGACTTACGACCTTAGCGACAGCCTCCATGCTCTCCGCTGGTCCAGGGACCTCTCTCCACGCTGCCTGTGCAGCCGCCGGTTCTTGTTCAGGTGAACCCCAAATCCTGGGCGGTTTCTCATGCTCCTGGGTTTTGGTACCACTTGTTGCATGGCGACCTGTTTTAAGCCCGGCATGGCAGCTTTAACCCAGAGCTACCTCAGTCCAGTAGCTCCTGGATACCAACCTGGTGAACAGCAAATGGCGTTTATTGAAGGATCACAAGGGTTTCTACAGTGGGCAGTCTGTGTCATTTCGTTTAGCTCACATCTGACTGGGTGTGGACAGGTACGGGGCAAGGGTCTGACCAGGAGGGGAGAAGGGTCCCTGGCTGTCCGTACAACCCGATATCTTCCGCACGCAAATCCCTAACTTTCCACACATCTGGTAACATGAGGTCACAGAGTGGGCTATGACATCACAGAGTGGGTTAAGTGAGGTCATTGAGCATCACAGGCTGTCATTCTGGTTGGTCATTCTGCCCCAGCCCCCTCACAGTTTCCCCAGAGAAATCCAATGCTGTTCATGCCCAGCAGGGTCCCCTGTCCCTCTGTATCCCCCGCTCCACCGGAGCCACAGCCTCCCCAAGGATGTTCAGCAAATCCACCCCAGAGCCTGACACAGGGGCAAGGGGCGAGGGCTGTGTGACCAGGACATCAAGGACGTGGATTATCCAGGTCACTGAGGCCTGGTTTGGGTTCCCAGGGCAGGAAAGATGTCTAGCAGCTGGAGCAGGGTGAGGGAAGGGCCTCCAAGGTGGGGCTGGAGCCCTTTGGCTGTGAGGAGAGGCTGAGGGAGCTGGGCTTGTCCAGCCCCGAGCAGGGAAGACTGAGGGGCTTCTCATGCCAGCCTGGCAGTGCCAGCTAGGAGCTGATGGAGAACACAGAGCCAGGCTCTTCATCAGGGGGGGGCTGGTGGGAGACAAAACAGAATGGGTGGAAAGGGGCAAGAAAAAGACATCAGATAGGACAGGATGGACTTAAAATAAGTCAGGCTGGTTTCAGCATTTCCTCAACACCAAAATTAGTCTGACTTCTCCATCTACCACTGACAGCTTAGAAAATAGGGCATTGTTTGAGGGGCTTAACCCCACCACAAGCACAGCATCCTGATACAACAGTGGAACAGCATTTCTATCTGTCACAGAGCCCCCTATGATGCCACAGTTGCTCGATGACCTCACACAACAAACTTTGTGCTGTCACAGCCCCTTTCTGACATCACAGCTGCTCTGTGGTGCCAGGACACAACCACAGAGGTGCTGCTGTGACACAGTTCCATCTGGGGCATCACAAAACCCCTGCCAGTGCTGAGCACCTTTGAGCTCTGTCTGTGCCCTGCTCATGTCCCTAAGAAGTCCTGGAAGTGCTCCAGCAACCATGAGGCACCACATAGGGTCACAATGGCCCCTTGGTTCCGTGGGGGTCCCACAGTGTCACTCATTGTCAGAGGCTGGATAAGATCCACGTCCCAGACCTCTCAAGATGCAGTAAGAGTTGGTCAAAAGCTTCTCTGATCTTCCTCACGACCATCATCAGAGACTGAGACCCAAAGACCCCACCACTTGCCTGAGTTCTGGCCTGGCCAAGGTGGATGCTTGCCAAGGACTGTTTGTAGGTGTGCTTGGAGCTTGCCATGGTACGCTGCACTCAAGCAGGGTACTGGCTGTAGCATCCTGTTCCACCTGTTTCTCGGAGCAATGATCTCCACATACAATAGTCCATAAATCTCCCCACCTTTGGCCAGAGGCCATTCGCTTTGGAAAAGGACTACAGAAAGTGACTTTCCTAAAAAGACTTTTGAGATCTCTTTTCTCCCCAACGGATTGAAGATGCGCTCAGTCTCGTTGGACAGCCACGAGGATGCATCCCGTCTGTTGGTAGCTATATCCCATCCCTCTCTCTCTCTCTCCTCTGTTTTACTTTTATCTCTCTATCTCTCTCTCTCACACACAAAACTTGATTGTTAGCACGCAATAAACTGTATTACTGCTTTCTGCTAAACAAACCTGAGTCTCTTGCTTTTGTCTTTTGCACCCTGGGGTCAAACGAACCATCATGACTCCTGCTCGGCTTGAGCGGATCGTGACAGATTCTCAGAATGCCTGTGTGGGGCCAGGGGTGGGTCAGACCTGGGATTGTGGTGGGACAGAGACCCGCCCCCAGCCTGGCCTGTCACAGCTATCTATCAATCAATCTATCAATCAATCACACCCAGCTCTGATTGGCCAAGCTCTCAATCTATCGCACAACAGTCAATGCTGTCCCAGCTCTGATTGGTCCTGTTTTCAATCAATCATACAGCAGGGCGGTGCTAACCCAGCTCTGATTGGATGATCTGTCAATCAATCACACACTAGCAGCTGGTGCCTGCCCTGACTCTGACTGGGCAAGCACCTGGAAGTCCCACCAAGGGGCAGGGCCCTGAAGGCCCAGGGGTTTAAAAGCCGGAGCACGATGTCAGGCCATGATGTGGATCCTGCCTTCTGCTGGGGTTTCTCTGTAAGGATGCTGGAACCTGAGCAGTTGGTGCCTGTATGTGTGTCTTTCTATAGATCTTCTGTCCTTCTGTTGTTCTATATTTTTCCCCTTCTGAATCATAGTTACCTGGAACAATTTTGGGTAACTTAACATCTTAAGTGTTTAAAGGTTTCCTGGTTAAGTTATGTTAATGAAGTTATTGCTATGATAAGAGTTTTAACTGGATTTTGTATTAAACTCTTTCCCAAAGTTCTTTGATTATCTATGTTTTGCCAGTAAAATTTTGTGTAATTTTGACCTCTTAACTCATTTTCTTAGAGCATGGTGCTCGTATCACTGAGGCTGTGGGCTCAATCTCTGTGTGGACCATTCACTTAAGAGTTGGACTTGCTGGTCCTTATGGGCTCCTTCCTACCAAGAATCTTCTTTGCATCTGGCCTTGTTGAGAATATATGGTTGGTGTTTCTCCTATGCATCAAGCTCGAGTAAAGGAACCTGTGGTCACCCCAGCATTTCAGTGTTCTGGGATGTTACAGCCCCGCAGGCTCACAATGGCCTCTTGTATCCATGAGGTCCTGCAGTGTCACACTGGCCCTTGGTTCCATGAGCATCTCGGAGTGTCACACAGGTTGATGACATTTGTCCTTGCTGCCCCTCTGTCACGGTCCGCCTTGTTAGAGCGGGGGTCGTGAAGGTTCTTTAAGAATCTCAGGGTGCAAAAGACACACAAAGGGACAGAATCAGTTGCTCTTGCAACAAATGCACTTTATTTTGTGCCAACCAAATGCGATATTGGGACAAAGGGAAAGAGAGATAGACAGAAAGAGGGAGAGAGAAAAGGGGGTTGGGATTATAGCTACCAAGACGGGCAGACAATCCTTGTGGAACTAGCCAATAGATGTCCGTTGCCGTCTGGGGGATCCCAGGGGTCTTCATTCTGGGGGTGGTTTTATAGTTCTTTCTGAAGCGAGTGGCCTTTAGCCAAAAGGTAGGAAGGCTTGTGGACTATTGTTCTAGCCAAAGCGAGTGGCCTTTAGCCAAAAGGTGAGAAGGCTTGTGGACTATTGTGAGTGGCCTTTAGCCAAAAGGTGGAAAGGCTTGTGGACCATTGTTCGTGGAGGCAGGTATGACCATGAGAAGGAGTGCAACAGCAGCTTAGCATGACCAATTATCAAGGTCAGCAAGACCCATGCTCGGGGTCCCATTGTTTCCATCCTCGAGCGAACACAGTTCCAATCTCATGATCGGTTGCCATGAGAACACATCCTGGTCACCTGCAAGTCGCACCCCACCTAGGCTAAGCCAAAGTCCAAGAACCGTAGTCCAGGGGTCTTCTTCAGATGGTCGTTGGGCAATACAAGCTATAGACGGACTCTTACACCCTCCCATCCCAGTGCCCCAGGAACAGCCCTGAGCCACCCGTGAGGACAGGCCCTGCTGGGCCAGGCCTGGGCTCAGGCCTTGGCCTTTCTGCTGCCTCCAACCAGCCCAGGCCTTGCTCAGCATTGCAGTTCCTGCTCACAGCCTTTGGCTCCTGCAATGCTGCCTCAAGGATCTGCTCACCAGTCCCTGGGGAGCCTTTGGCAGTCCCTGCCCTCAGTGGGGCCAGTGATGCTCCAAGGGACTTGGAGTTTTGCTTCTGCCTCCTTGAGCAGCTTCTTCAACCTTCTCTCAGTGCCTGAGAGTTCAGGACTCAGCCCCAAATTCACCCTGGGGATTATTAAAATACAGAAAGCCCTTGGGGGCTCTTTGTCTTCCTTTAGTTGTCTTCAAGTCTCCAGGGCTTGTGCAACTGCTTGGAGTCAGTTTGGAGTTCTGTTAAGGAAGCAGATTTCAAAGTGCACCACATGACATTTTTTTCTTTAATATAGTGAGTATTTTTTAATTTTTCATTTCAGAGAAAAGGTGACAGAAACATTCTGCAGGTGATTTTGATGCTGAATGTCTCCTTAGGAGATCTGGGCACACAGAAGAATGAGTCCTTGCAGGCTGACCCTGTTTGGACAACCTGCTCCTCACCATGTCTGACATCGCCCACCTGGGACTGACATCTCTGTGCCCTGCATCAGAACCTTGTCCCCTGAGCTCTGCAGCTGGGTGTCCCAGCCCATTGCACCATGTCCCACCTGCTCTCCTCAGGTCTCTGCCTGCACACAGGCCCAGGAGAAATTTTCCTGTTTGTGAGGACAGAATGGAAAAGCCTGAGCAGGGTTCCTGAACAACAAACCCCACTCAGAAGCCACATGTTCAGTACAGGTTGCCTGGAATGGTGTCACCTTTCTGCAAGGGACAGTGTGACCAGAAATGATCTCTGTAAGCAGAATTCTCTGAGCCTTTCAGCTGAATTCTCTGTCCCTCTTCTTTCCCTGTATCTCTGTTGCAGATGGAATCTGCTGGTGCTATTCTCACCTTTAACCCCTCTTTTGAAGGCAAACTGGTGTTCCCAGGTGTGTTAAGCAGGATTTGCTCAGTGTTTCCACAAAACTTTTGTATTCCTCATGGAATGAAGGACCTATTTTGACACTGAGGAGGCAACATGGAAGCAAGGAGTCAATTGTGACACTTGGTTCCCATGGAACCGAGGGCCTATTGTGACACAGCAGGGCCATGTGGATCCAGTGGTCCATTGTGACACTGTGGATCCACGGAGACCATGGCAACAGAGCTGGAACCTCATGGAACCAAGCAGTCCATGGTGACCCTGGGGACTGCGAGCCAATGGTCCATTGTTACCTGCCATCCAAGGAGTCCATTTTGACACCACAGAAACTCATGGAACGAGGTGGCCATGGTGACACTGCAGAACTTCATGAAACCAAAGTCCATTGTGACCAGCAGGCATCATTGGAACCAAGGAACTGCTGCTGACAGTATGGAAACTCGTGGAACCAGGGCTGTTGTGGCACTGCAGAACCAACACAGCTGCTGGACCTTGTCCCCTGGCCCTGCACAGCTCCTTGGGAGGCACGGCAGGAGCCTCGGGGAATGCCCCCTCTGGGATCCATGATACGCACTCCCAGGGTCTGGAATTCCAGTTCCCAGCAAGGAAAAGATCTTCCTGCCCTTGAAGGCAAAGTTCTTATGAAAGAGCCAAAAGCCAAGTGAAGCAAGGCTTTGCAGGGACATTTCACTGCCAGTGTTCATAACTTCACCTATGGCTGCTGGAGCTTTGGGAATTAAATCAGGGGAGGGTCTTGGATGGGAGCTGCCCTGGGTCAAGGGAGACACTGAGAGAGAAACAGAGCAGGCAGAGAGAGGCAGGAGAGAAACAAGGACACAAACACAATCAGAGAAGGTGGCACTCTGAAAACAGAACTGGAACTGACTGAAAGTGAATGGGACAGAAATCAGGAATTGTGAAAGTTTTCTTTACTATCAAAATACATACCACCCACCCAGCTCCACACAATTCTGATCCCACTCCTCTGGATTTTGATCCTCTTCTCCCAATCCCCTCTAACTCCTTCTCACCCTAGATGCTTTGGAATTGTGTAGTTTTGTTGTGGGACTGAGTTTTTTGAGAGAGGAAAAGCCATTTTGAAATGGGACTGAGACCTTTTGGGGTATGATAGAGTTATTTTTTAATGGGATTGAGTCATTTTGAGGTGACAGATGAATCCATCCTTTTTGGAGTGCAAGGAGATGGAGAACACTGCCTGAAATCTCCCAAGAACCCACAAATCCCATATAATAGTTCCTCAAACCATAAATTCCCCTCAAATACCTGTGAAATGGTGGGACTTTAGACATGTTTGATAATTTTTTTTTAAAGTTGTATTTCAGGTGTTTTTAAAGGATGAAGATAAATCAGGAGAAAATTAGGGCCAAACCAAAAGGATAACCAGCCAGGTGTCTTCCCAGCATGGATCACCAGGAATGTGGGTCACCAGGGCTCTGCCCAATGTGGGCCCTCTGATGGGGGATGAGGTTGGAGATGCACATGAAGCTCTTGCCACAGTCAGGGCACTCGCAGGGCTTCCCTTAAAGGTGCCTCCATTGTTGTCTGGAGGGAGAGCTCTTTCCCACACCGGAGACACTCGTAGGGCCTCTCCCCAGTGTGGATCCTCTGGTGGCAGATCAGATTGGAGCTCTGGCTGAAGCTCATCCCACACTCCCCACACTTGTAGGGCCTCTCCCTGGTGTGGATGTGCCGGTGCCTGGCAAGGGTGGAGTTGTGCTTGAAGCCCTTCCTGCAGTAGGGATAATGGAAGGGCCTCTCCTCTGTGAATCTGCCCTGATGTTCAAGGATGTGGAGCTGATCTGAAACCCCTCCTGACACTTGGGACGCTGGTAGAGCCTCTCCCGGTGTGGATGCGTTGGTGGATGACAAGGTGGGAGCAGCTGAAGCCCTTCCCACATTCCCCACACTCGTGGGGCCATTCCTCAGTATGGATCATCTGGTGCTGGATCAGGTTGTTGCTCTGCCTGAAGCTCTTCCCACACTCCAAACACTTGCAGGGCTTCTCTCCATTGTGAAGCTGCTCACAGACCACCAGGTCTGAGCCCCAGCTGAAGGTCTGGCCACCTTCCCAGCACAGGGAGGGCTTTTCCTTCTCAGAGCACCCTGGACGGGGTTTGGAGCCCCTCCTCATGCTGGATCTCCAGGGCTTTGCCCTCTCCATTGGATTCCTGCACTGTGGAGCCGTTCAAAATGGCCTCTTCCACGAGGCTCTGCTGTGGAGATTTGTCTTCCCTGCTCTCCATCCTCAGCTCCTTGTATGGGGGAGGAAGCACAAGGAGAGGATGGGATTTGCCTCCATGCCAGAGGGAAGGGAAGGAGATTCCCCAGTGCAGAACGGTGTCAGCAGCGGGCTGTCCTGCAGCCGGGGCCGTGCTGGTCTGGGAGATGGAGCAGGACAGAGGGGAAAAGGGCAGTGACTTCCTCCTCACCTGCCTGCGGCTCCCAGGGCATCTTCCTCTTCCTCACGGCCTCCTCCTCCATCTGGCCAAGGTTTGGGAATGAGAAATTCTATTTGGGGGAAAAAAGGGTTGAGCACATTGAGTCTGAAGGTTCCTCTCCCAAATCCATCTCTAGAAGTCACCAGCCATCTGGGGTCTATAAAAACCTCCCAAACACCAAGATTCAGCCCTGAAAATGCCTCCTGGGAGTTCCCTGTCTCCGGTCTCTCCCCTTTGTTGTTTGGGAGTCACCCCTGTCCCATCTGCTAGGAGTCATGCTTGTAAAGGGGATCCCCTGTCTACTTGGTCCCAGCCCTCCCCAGGCTGCTGGGAGTCCCAGGAATCCAAAAAGTTTCCCCTCTTCTGTCTCCCCACTTAGGGTTGCTGGAGGTTTTGAGGTCCTGGGGTCCCTTCTCTTATTCTCTGCTTCAGGGTGCAGGGGTGTCACGGTTTTGGTTCGACCAGGTGGAAACACCAATTTTGTGTAGTGGTTTTGGTTTGCCAATTTGCGATTTCCTGGTCAACTCACCAATTGATGTTGTGAATTTAGCATTGGCCAAATTGCCAGTGCACTAGCATTATTTACTCAATCCTTGCTGTGAGATAGGATTAGGATTGGAAGGCAAAACAGGCTCAAACTTTAAAGGGTACGAAGAAAAGCTTTAGTACTAGAAACTATAAGAAAAAGAATAAAACTCAGAATAAAACTTTTAGAACACTTCTTCCCCCACAACTTTTTTCTTTTCACTGACAGCAAACAGAAGCAATTCAATCAGTTTACCAGCTTTCAAAAATACTCTTTCACCAATTTACTTGGGAGAGGAGACTTCTCTCTTCAGTCTATGGAGATTTCTCCACAAGAAACAGTTCTCTCGTGGCCTCGATGTCACAGAGATCAACTGCCCAGGAGAATGGAAATGTGATCACTGTGTAAAAATCTCTTCCTCGAATAACAGTTTTCCCATAATTATTACTGAGAACCATATCAATTTATGAGGTACACTTTAAGGATTATAACAGTACAGACAAAAGTTCTTTCTATCTTTGAAAACAGAGGTCTTTCTTCTTCTTCCTGGGGGTAACAGGGATCTCAATCTCCTCTCTATTCATGCTTATGGAATCAGAGCCGTTTCAACATCTGCTTAGTCTAGAACCAATGTCTCTGCTCATATTTACAGTTAAAACATTCAATCCACCCCAGAATTTCTTTGTGTTATAGGGAAACAAGGGTCTCTTCTCCATAGCTTAAAAAGAGAAATTTCTGGCCACGACTCTCCTCCTTCCCTCATCTGGGACCTGACTCTTCCCTTTGTCTGACCTTGCTGTTTTCATGTTGTTTTCTGTGCATATCTTCATTTTGGTCCTCTTCTTTCACTCAGGAGGGAGAACAAAGTGTCTGCAAAGTCTCATTCTGGGCAGTGAAAGAGTTAATACCTTGCCCAGGCAGCAGCTGCTTTTGTGATTTCTTCCAGGTGGCGGCCCTGGAGCTATTTCCGATAAAGAGTCTTTCAAGGCTGGGCCGGGCTGGGATCATAAGGGCCCAGCCAGAAAGCGGTGGTGTTTGTTCTGCCTCCATGGCTGTTTTCTGGAGTTTGCTGCATTCAATTCCAGCCCAGGCTGATGGGTTTCCCTTCCCCTGCCCGGCAGACAAAGGGTGAGTCCCTTGCCGAACGGGCCCAGCTGTGTCTGCCCCAGGCCGCGCTGCCCAGGAGGGCCCGGCCGCCCGGAGCCGCTCTTCCAGGGGGGAGCCCCATGCACCGGCGGCAGGGCAGGGTTTGAATGTCAGCTCCATGTTCTGCTCAGCCGCGGGCTCCCTGGCCACACCAGGGGAGGGGGAACTAAGATCTTAGCAGCCGTGTGGGCCTCCCCTCCTCCTTTCTATCGAGGGCTCCACTGAAAATGGGGCCCAGAGTCAGAGCCCGGCCCTGGCCCTGCGGGCTGCGCGGAGGGGCCTGGGCCAGTGTTACATGTACTGAGGCCAGAAGGGAAAGATAACTTTCCCAACGTTTTTTCTTCTTTACATGTGTGTTTCACAAAGAACCTTTCTCATTGGTGTAATGTGGGAATCCTTAAAATCAGAAGGTTTTGGGAAAGCTGCAAAAGCAGGCCTCAGAGACAACAGAACTGCAATTAGAGCTAAGCGGAAAGCATAAGGTGTTGCGTGGCTAGACCTGGTACAAGCCCGGCATCGGCGGCTCTAACCCCGAAGCCACTCAATCCATATGCTCCTGGACACCAACTTGGTGGGCAGCAAATGGCGTTTATTGAGGGGTCACAAGGGTTTTTATGGTAGGCAGTCTGTGTCATTTCCTTTTAGCTCACGTCCGACTGGGTGCGGCCAGGTCCGGAGCGAGGGTCTGACCGCTAAGGGGGGAGAAAGGGGTCCCTATGACGGTTTTCTCCCCAAGACCACCCATTGTATCGCTGGGCTTTGTCGGGGGTCCTTGGGCTACGGCTCCCACTCCCCCTTTTCCGTGAAGTGGACATACAGATCGACCGGTGCACTTGAATCCTATCTGGCGAGCGTGCTCACTGACATCTGGTGTTCGATAAAGTTGAGCGAGCTTATCACTTCTGGTGTCAGGGTCTTCTGCTCCCATGGGTTCTTTCCTTTCAAGAGGTCGTTTAGAGGGTCCATGACCTCGGGGGGAATCAGGATGATGTTGCGGAGCCACTGTAAGGATCCTACCAGCTGCTGCACGTCATGGAGCGTCTTGGTGTCTCGGCAGATTTTCATCTGGGGAGGGGTTACGTAGGAGCTTGTGATTCCCACTCCTAGGAAGGTCACGCATGGTCCCTTTTTATTTTTGCACTTGCTATTTCAAAGCCATTTATCTTTAGGGTCTTAGAAATGGTTGATATCAGCTGGTCTACCTGGCTTGTTGATGGTGTGGCGATCAGGATATCATCCATATACTGCAGGATGGTTACTGTCGGATTGCTCTGCCGGACTTGGTGCTACGCCGGTCTACCGTGATCTGGCAGATGGTAGGGAGTTGATCATTCCTTGGGGTAACATTTTCCAATGAAAGTGTAGGTTAGGCCGCTGGCTGTTTGGAAAGACGATGGAAAAGGCGAACCACTCCTTGTCGCTCTTTGTGCAGGGGAATAGAAAAGAAGCAGTCTTTGATGTCAAGCACTGCGCAGGGTTGTCCTCTCGGTATCATCGAGATCATGGGCAGAAAAGTTTGTACCAGACCCATCGGCTGGATTCTTCTTTTTCACTTCCCGCAGGTCGTGGAGGAGATGAAAGCCTTCACCGGACTGTTCAGGTATTACGAAGATTAGGTGTTCCATGGGCTTGTGGAAGGTTCTTGTCCTGGGTTAATAATTTGACTGACTCCTCACCCTGCCCCCCTTGGCCATGAAGCTGTCTGCTCCTGGGGAGGGCCGCCTGGGGCTCTGCTCTGCGGAATGGCCTTGGTTTGCCGCGGGCTTGGCTTGAGGGGTGCTCGCACGGCTGCGCGCTTGGCTCTGGCTGCTGCTGCGGGTGGCTATCGCTGCTGTGGTGGTGGCTCGCGGCCTGGTTTGTTAGTTAGCTGTTTTTGCTTGATTTTTTACTTTATATTGCTTGAATTATTTGGTTTAGCTCGCTGCTGTTTAAGGCTTGCTGGCTATTCCGGCTGGTTTTTTTCCTTTCTCCCTCTCCCTTCTCCCCTCACCCCCAGGATTCAGCACCAGCTCCGGAGGAACCCTGCGGCCTGCCTCTGGACACCGGCCAGAGAAGCGTTTCGCCTCTAGTGAAGATCGAAGCGTCCAAGTTTTCTCCTCGGTGAAAACTTTTTGTCATCTGGGTCTGTGCTGAAGTGTTCCTTGTATGTGTTAATAAATAGGTTTTTCCACTTTCCCTGAGTGAAATTTTTTCTTAAGTCCAGTGGGGATAAAGAGTTTGGGGTTTATTTCCTGAGAAGCTCTTCTGGGGGTTTTTTCCTAAGTTTGTCCAAACTTGACATTTCTTATTTGGTGGCCCGTACGGGAGGAGAAAGTGGAAAAACTTTAATAACATCTTGTTTTTAATTGGCCTGTATTGATATCAGTATGTTTTTTGAAGCCGTGATGTCTTTTGGATTGGAAGCCTGCCTGTATGTTTGCTCTTTAGAGTTTTTTGAAATCTTAATACCCCTGTGGTCTTTGGGCCTGTTCTCTTACTCAGAGATAGCCCCAGTGTTGTCTCTAGCACGTAGTTTTTCATGAAAGGGTATTAACCAAAATACTCATTGGGCTAGGCTTGGTTGTAATGATCTGCCAGAAGTTTATGAAGGTGTTAGAATCCACTTCAGGGATGTACAAGTCGTGGTTTGTGTTGTGCACTCAATTCATTAGAGGAGAAGCAAGCAAAGAGGATTTTTGCCTTTATTTTCCTTCTTCTCCCTGAATTATTTACATCTCTGTTAGAAATGTTCAGCTCTCCCTGAGTGTAAAGGAAACCATCTTTCTGGCATTTAATTTAGTAAGTTTTTTCTATACTGTCTGCAGTTTATACAGAATGAAAGCTGAGATTTCTAGGGATGCAGGTGTTACAACCCCTAATTTGGTAGCAAAGCAGAGTGTGAAGAATTCTGAGTGGTGTGGCAAATGGAAGGAACTGGGCCAAATTCTAAAAAAGTTTTCTGAACCTATAATCTGGGGATTTTTCATCTGAACAAATTCAAGACCCAGTCAAGATTGCAAAGTACTTAAAAGAAAGTGTCAGGACAATTCTAAGGAAAGAGAATCACTGCAGTGAGCTGGGCTCTGGCGTACGCTATCGAACCCTGTTAGATAGTGTAGACAACAAAAAGAGGAACAGGGAGATAACGTAGCTACTATTCCAGTTACTCAAACTGCAGTTAACACCTCAGGCTCCAGGACAGGGCAAAATTAGACAGCAAGCTTCAACCTATGGCTGTGGCTACCAGTACCAGGAGTAGAAAGTGCACAAAGAAAACAGATCGGCCGGTGGAGGATGATGATGATGAGGATGCAGAAGAAGGACCTTCAACTCCCCTGATATAAAATCCGAGTTAAAGTGACTGATGAGAAATCAAAACTAATAATGAGTCCTTTTCCTGAAAAGATCTTCGTGGTCTAAGAAAAGATTATACAAGGCGACCTGATGAATCCATAATTAGTTGGCTGGTCCGGCTTTGGGGATGCGGCAGGTGAAGCAACCACCCTGGATGGCACGGAAGCGAGATATTTGGGATCCCTGTCTGAAGATCCAGTCATCAATCAAAGTATGATAAGAGGAGCTAATCCTCAGAGCCTCTGGTCACGTGTATTGGACAGTGTGGCACAAAGATATCTCTGCGCTGATGACCTGTACATGCATCAGACCAGATGGAAACCATCGAGCAGGGAATCCAACGTTTGAGAGAGATGGCGGTGGCAGAAATTATTTTCTCAGATGACGTAACAATCAGAAATCCAGATCTGGTACCGTACACCGATTATGTGGAGAAAGCTTGTGAGGCTTGGACCATCTGACTATGCCTCAGCTCTTGCAATCATGAAACCAGAAGACACATACGAGACAGTGCTTGATATGGCAAAGAAGCTTCGGGCGTACGCTGATGTTGTGCATGGCCCAACGCATGCCAGATTGCAGCCGTGGAAACACGTTTACAAAACTTGGAGGATAAGTTGGAGGAAACCATAAGAAGCTGAGAGAGGAAATCAAGGAGGATCTCCTCCAAATCTCAGCTGTGCAAATCAGACGTCCTGGCAGTCAACGCAGATGCTCCTCTGCTGAGAGAAGGTACACCCCACGTGCGGAGTTGTGGTTTTTCTTGCGTGACTGCGAGAAAACATGAAGAGGTGGGATGGAAAGCCCACAGCTGTTCTGGCACGACGAGTGCGTGATTTGAAGAAAGACAAGGCTCAACAAGAAGGTTCCATCAAAAGAGAGCAGCTCCAGTCGCCCGGAACCACAGTGCCACATATGAAGAGGATGATGACGACATGTCCGATTCACTTGAAAAACTTCTAAGACCTATGCCCCCGTCAAAAGAACAAACAGGCTTAGGGAAGCCCTGCCTCTAGCCAGGGTGAGGCCAGGGAAAACCGAGTGTTTTGGACCGTGTGGATTCGGTAGCCTGGCACATCGAAACCACAGAAGTATAAAGCTTTAGTGGACACTGGAGCACAGTGTACTATATTTCCATCAGGATGTGTCGGAGAAGAGACCGTTTCTATTGCTGGTGTAACAGGTGGATCACAGGACTTTACCATAGTAGAAGTGGAAATGAGTCTAACTGGAAGAAAGTGGAAAAGATACCCGATTGTGACTGGCCCAGAGGCCCCGTGTATTTTGGGAATAAATTTCCTTCAAAACGGTATTTTAAGGACCCAAAAGCTTCAAGTGGGCATTTGGGATAGCAGCTGTGATGGCAGAGAGAATCCGGCAATTGAACACCCTGCCCGGACTATGTGAGAATCCAATTGCCGTAGAACTCCTGAGGGTAGAGGAGCAGAGGGTACCGATTGCCACTTCGATAGTACATCGTCGGCAATATAGAACAACTCGGGATGCTGTGATTCCGATCCATAAGATGATCCGGGAGCTGGAGCGCCAAGGGTGGTGAGGAAACCCACTCACCCTTCAACAGCCCCATCTGGCCTGTGCACAAATCTGACGGAAAATGAAGACTGACTGTGGACTACCGCGCATTGAATGAAGTCACCCCACCACTGAGCGCTGCCGTGCCGGACATGCTGGAGCTCCAGTACGAGCTAGAGTCCAAGGCAGCAAGGTGGTATGCCACCACTGACATTGCCAATGCGTTTCTCCATTCCTTTGGCAGCAAAATGCAGGCCGCAGTTTGCTTTCTCCTAAAGGGGCGTGCAGTACACCTGAAACCAACTGCCCCAGGGTGGAAGCACAGCCCCACCATCTGCCATGGGCTGATCCAGGCTGCACTAGAAAAAGTGAAGCTCCAGAACATTTGCAGTACATTGATGACATCATTGTGTGGAGAAACACAGCAAAAAAGTGTTTGAGAAAGGAGAAAAAATTATCCAAATTCTCCTTAAAGCCGGTTTTGCCATCAAAAAATAAAGTTTAAGGACCTGCTCGTAAGATCCAGTTCCTAGGAGTGAAGTGGCAAAATGGAAGACGTCAAATTCCTACTGATGTTATTAATAAAATCACAGCTATGTCTCCACCTACCAACAAGAAAAGACACAAGCTTTCTTGGGTGCTATAGGCTTTAGAGAATGCACATCCCCAAGTACAGTCAGATTGTGAGCCCTCTTTACCAGGTTACTCGAAAAAATGATTTTCATTGGGGCCCAGAACAACAACAAGCCTTCATCCAGATTAAACAAGAGATCGCCCATGCAGTAGCTCTTGGCCCCGTCAGGACGGGGCCAGATGTGAAGAATGTGCTCTACTCTGCAGCTGGAAACCACGGTCTGTCTTGGAGTCTGTGGCAGAAGGTTCCAGGTGAGACCCGAGGCCGACCCCTGGGATTCTGGAGCAGAAGTTACAGAGGATCTGAAGGCAACTATACCCCAACAGAAAAGGAAATCTTGGCTGCTTATAAAGAGTCCAAGCTGCTTCAGAGGTGATTGGCACAGAAGCACAACTCTTTCTGGCACCCCGGTTGCCAGTGCTGGGGTAGATGTTCAGTGGGAAGGTTCCTTCCACCCACCATGCCACCAGTGCCACATGGAGCAAGTGGATAGCCCTCATTACGCAGCGCGCCCAGATCGGGAAATTAAATCGCCCAGAAATCTTAAAAATAATTACCAATTGGCCAGAGGAAAAGTTTTGGTGTGACAGATGAAGAACAAACCAGTGATCCGGGCTGAAGAAGCACCACCTTACAACCAGCTACCGGCAGAAAATTCGCTATGCCCTGTTCACCGACGGTTCCTGTCGCATTGTAGGGACAAATCGGAAATGAAAGCAGCTGTATGAAGCCCTACACGACGGGTTGCAGAAGCTACTGAAAAAGGAGGGTCTAGTCAATTCGCTGAACTCAAAGCTGTCCAACTGGCTTTGAATATTGCCAAAGAGAGGTGGCCAAAGCTCTATCTTTACACTGATTCCTGAATGGTAGCCAACGCTTTGTGAAATGGCTGCAAAATGAAAAAACGAACTGGCAGCGCAGAAGAAGACCAATCTGGGCTGCTGAAAGTGGAAAAACATAGCTACTCGGTTAGACAAGCTACCCGTGAAGGTTCGCCATGTGGACGCCCATGTCCCCAGAAGTAAAGCTAATGAAAACAGCGAAATAACCATCAAGTAGATCAAGCAGCAAAAATAGGGGTTGAAATAGATTTAGATTAAAAACATAAAGAAAAGTTGTTCCTGGCTCGATGAGCCCATGATGCCTCAGGCCATCAGGGGAGGATGCCACCTATAAGTAGCACGAGACCAAGGGTGGATCTTACCATGGACAGCATTACTCAAGTTATTCATGACTGTAACACCTGCGCTGCCATCAAGCAGGCCAAGCGGGTAAAGCCCTCTGGTATGGAGAACGGTAGTTCAAGTACAGGTATGGGAAGGCTTGGCAGATTAATTACATCGCACTGCCTCAGACCCGCCAGGGCAAACGTTATGTGCTGACCATGGTAAAGCCACCACCGGATGGTTAGACTTTGTATCTCACGCTACTGCCCGCAACACCATCCTGGGCCTAAAAACAAGTCCTTTGGAGGCATGGTACCCCTGAAAGGATCGAGTCAGACAATGAAACTCATTTTAAAAATAACCTTGTCAACACGGTATTAAGTAAGTGTACCACATCCCTTACCATGCACCAGCTGCAAGTAAAGTAAAGAGGTACAATGGATTGTTAAAGACCACCTTAAAGGCATTAAGTGAAAATCCTTTAAAAATTAAAAGCAGCATTTGGCAAAGGCCACTTGGTTAGTCAACACTCGAGGTTCCACCAACCGAGCAGGTCCTGCCCAATCTGAGTGCCTTAATACAGTAAATAAAAACAAAGTCCCAGCGGCCCATGTCAGAGGATTGCTAGGAAAGACAGTATAAATTAATCCTGCCTCGAGTACAGGCAAACCCATTCGGAGAATTGCCTTTGCTCAAGGACCTGAATGTACTTAGTAAATAATGCAGAAAAATGGAACAACCTGCTGTGTACCTCAAAGAAAATCTGACTGTAAAATAAAACAAAAAAATATGTAAATGTTAAAAGTTTAAGCAAGTCAAAAAGTGTTCATATTGTGTTTCATGAGTGTATATCCCAATCGTGTGTCAATAATCACGATATAAAATAAGAGGTGAAATGTCCTGGGTTAATAATTTGACTGACTCCTCACCCTGCCCCCCTTGGCCATGAAGCTGTCTGCTCCCTGGGAGGGGCCGCCTGGGCTCTGCTCTGCGGAATAGCCTTGGTTTGCCGCGGGCTTGGCTTGGGGGTGCTCGCGTGGCTGCGCGCTTGGCTCTGGCTACTGCTGCGGGTGGCTATCGCTGCTGTGGTGGTGGCTCGTGGCCTGGTTTGTGAGTTAGCTGTTTTTTGCTTAATTTTTTACTTTATATTGCTTAAATTATTTGGTTTAGCTCGCTGCTGTTTAAGGCTTGCTGGCTATTCCGGCTGGTTTTTTTCCTTTCTCTCTCTCCCCCTTCTCCCCCTCACCCCCAGGATTCAGCACCAGCTCCGGAGGAACCCTGCGGCCTGCCTCTAGACACCGGCCAGAGAAGTTGCCGCCCTTCTAGTAAAGATCGAAGCGTCCAAGTTTCTCTCTTCGGTAAAACTTTTTGTCATCTGAGTCTGTGCTAAAAGCTGCCTTTGTATGTGTTAATAAATAAGTTTTTCCACTTTTCCCTAAGTAAAATTTTTCTTAAGTCCAGTAAAATAAAAAGTTTAAGGTTTATTTCCTGAAAAGCTCTTCTAAAAGTTTTTTCCCTAAGTTTGTCCAAACTTAAACATTTCTATATGATTCTTGTGTAACTCACGGTTAGCTAGCTCAAGGAGAGCAGTCATTCAATGCTTGGACAAGGGCCACTGTTCGATAAACACGGGGTCAACTGATTTCCAAGTTAGTTTGATGGGCAATGGCGGGTATACAACAGTGGCCCTTAGAATAAATTTGTCACCCTAACGTCCAGCAGGGCTAGGGCATCTCTCCCCAGCAAGGATAGGCAATCCAAAATAACATATGTCATAAGGGTGATAGTCCTTCCTGGTCCTCTCTCGGTGCAGAGTGTTATTGCTATCAGCTGGGTGCTTTTGCGGGCTCGGGACAGCCCTCCAACTCCGCCCACCATGGGGGCTTCTTTTAGCTTCCATGGTAGAGGCCAGTGTATGTCTGGGATGACGGTGACCTCTGATCCTGTGTCCACCCAGAAGGGAAGGCAGATGGCCGTGTCGTCGGAGCTGTTGTGGAGACGACACACTGCCCACACGATCAGTGGGTGCCTGCCTATCTTCACAGCAAAGGCCACCCATGAGTCTTACTCGTATGCTTTCATGGCCAAAGCCACCCAGGGGCCTCATCCCCAGGGAGCTGTTCTTGGTATTCCTGAGGTGCAGATAGGTTTGATTGAGCTACTGATTGGCGGATTGGGCGATGAAGTTGGTCATTTCTTGAGGGTGTAATGGGTGTGGAAGCCCCGTGCCCCATTGAGGGTTGCTGTAGCTGGGCCGCTTCATGTTCCAGGAGGGAGGGGGCTGGGTGTGGCCCGGCTGCCCCCTCCCCTTCCCGTTTCCCTGAGGCTTGGATCTGCATTCCTTAGATAAATGCCCCTTCTTTCCACTTGCCCAGCATGGTCCCCTAAGTTTCCCCTGGTGTGGTGGAGAAGCTGCTGGTGGGTGTCCCGACTGGGGGCAATTTACTGCTACGTGGCTTGCCTGGCCACACTTGAAGCATGCCATCACACTGGTTATTGCAGTGTGAACCGCTGCTTGAATGGGAGCTAGGTGTTCTTCCTTTGCAACATGTCTGATCATGGTTGCAATATTGGACCCAGGTGGCAGTGATCTTAAAATATCCTTGGTGGCTGAATTGCATTGCTGGTGCACGCAGTCTGCTAGCACTGGGCCCTTCGCCTCTGAAGGTAATGCAGAGGAATCTATTGCTGTCTGAAGGCAGTCCACAAACTGAGTGAAGCTCTCACTCTCACTCTGCTTTATAGTGGACCATGGCGATGGTCTGGCTATTACTTTAGAAGCAGCACGGATGGCTTCTCGGGTGGCACGGGTTGCTGTCATGACCTCATGGGCCCGCAGGCCCTCTGCCTGTGCTCGTGGGGTGATCATAGCTGGGTCTCTGCCCATTAGCCTCTGTATGCTGGAGCCATGCAGTGGATGGTTTTCCCCCGTTAACAGGGCTAGCTGCTTTGCACAATTATCCTCCCATTCTTGTTTAAAAATAATCATCCCCAGCCCATCAAAGCTCAGCCTGCAAGTCTGTTTGATATCAAAGGGAAGCATATCATCGCCTCCAAAAACGCTATCAATGAGTGTGGAAACCATGGCAGAATTAATCCCCTTGTCCGCAACGGCTTTGACAATTGCCTGAATGTCTTTCGGGTTTATCGGCGAGTAGGTTCTTTATTTCCGTCTGCTCCCCCCCACTCAGACCGGGAACACCAGTGTGGCTGACGGGGCCCATTCTACAGAAGCTATTTTAATTTTTCGCCAATCTGTAAGCGGGGTACAATCTTTCTCTGATATCCCCTTAACCCACGCCGGAGTGTTGCGGCTAGTGATCTTGTATGCCACTGCATCCCTTTTATTAAGGCCCCAGTCGTCGTCCAATTCGTCCTCTGACCATCCCTCCGGTCACTCATCCCAGCTGGAGTCAGAGTCACAGCCGGAAGTCGACTGGCTGGATGTTTCTGGGCTGCTCAGCCTTCTTCTCGGGCTCCGCCCCCACCCCTTCTCCCGGGGGACGGGCCATTCCCTCCCCCTGTGCTCCCCCTGCCTCCTGCTGGGGGAGGTTCTTGCCTTATAAGGACCTGCTTTAAAATGAGCTCTCTGATCGATCTGACACTCCATCCCAGGGGCCACCCCTCCTTCTTGCTCGCCCGCGCTTGCGCTGTTCAGAGAGCCTTCTGCATTTCCACCTTCCGCGTCTTTGTTCCACCCCCCATCCCGTGGTCCGTCGCCATTTTCAAACTCATATGGCAGGGGTGCCCTCTTATCCGCTGCTTGGATCTCTGATATTATAGTAGCATTCTGCACCTCCTCTGCTAGCCCCTGCCACAATGCCCCTGCGCGCTTCCCCTCCTCCGCTTGTGGTGAGTCCTGACTCGGGAGCCACGGTGGGGGGGGTCCGGGGTCTACATGTCCGCGCGGCCGACTGGTTCAAACTCCTCTGCGGTTTGCGTAGCTGCCTCGATTCCCAGCTGCGGCGTAGCTAATAAATAAGTCCACGTGGCTTTCCAGGTCTCTTGTTCCTGCCGGACATTTTGCAGAGCCTGGATAATTTTTCCCCACGATTTAAGTGCTTTCCCTGAGCCGGAGGACATGGTTTCCTCGGTCAGAGCTTTTGTGCATTTATCCCATATCTCCGGATGGAGAATGTCTACCGGGCTCTCTATAGACCCTATCTTTATAAGTCTCGGCACCGCAAGTGAAAAATCTTTAAGCTTACAGTCAATCCCCCACTGCGCGTGGATTTCACTTATGACCTTAGCGACAGCATTCATGCTCCTCGTTGGTCCGGGGACATCTCCCCACGCTGCACAAGGCCAGCTGTGTAGCCACTGGTTCTTGTTCAGGCGATCCCCGAATCCCGGGCGGTATCTTGTTTCCTGGGTTTCGGCACCACTTGTTGTGTGGTGACCTGGTACAAGCCCAGCACGGCAGCTCTAACCCCGAGCCACTTGGTCCATATGCTCCTGGACACCAACTTGGTGGACAGCAAATGGCGTTTATTGAGGGGTCACAAGGGTTTTTATGGTGGCCAGTCTGTGTCATTTCCTTTAGCTCACGTCCGACTGGGTGCGGCCAGGTCCGGAGCAAGGGTCTGACCGTGAGGGGGGAAGGGTCCCTGGCTGTCCGTACATCCCGATATCTTCCGCATGCAAATCCCTAACTCTCCACACATAAGGCATGTCACCAGAAAAGTTATTCGACATATAGAAAGAAAGGACAAATAGAGCAATGGTCTGTGTATTAACGCTTGGCTAGAATAACTCTCTAAGCTGCAGAAAAGTATATCTAGGAAGATATTAGGAAGGTCTAAGCTTAATAATGGAGCTCTGTGCATTGTATTTTAAGGCTTACAAGTAGGTATTGTATTCAAAATAAGCAAGCATTGTTTTAACCAAAGGTACGTGTACTTTTAGTGATTGGATGGATATGTCAATATCCATCAATATGTCAATATGCTTTTGCTTTTTGTGATTGGTCAAAAAACTTTCAAAGTGCATTGTAACATCACGTTCTCTGGCTGTTGCTGAGAACGTGAGCTGCTGGCATCTTCCCGCTGTCCCAACCTTGTAATGAGACTGATGCTTGGGAGGAAAGAAAAAATAATAATAAAGCAACTTGAGACACATTCCACAGCAGCCCTGTCCCGTTCATGATTCTGTGCATAAATCACTGGTTGGTGTTAGTGTAACAGTGTTTCAGTAATAAAAATCAGACACCGATTGGTCCTTGTCAGGTCCACGGAGGCTGCCCAGGTGCTGGCAGAGAAAAATTTCAGGAATCTTTACAAACCATCACACCAGCCTAGAAGTAAACGGGTCCCTGGGTGAGCAATGATCAGATGGATTTGAACACATACAAAGGATCCCAGCCAATGCGTTGAACCCTAAATGCAGATTCATCATTGGCCAGGGACATGGATGTGTTAAGAGCCCAACCAATCACGTGTATATCCAGGACATTCAAACCCTTGATTTAAGAAGGGTCCCAAACAATAAAGAAAGCTTTTGTCATATGGATCACTGAGGGTTTGTGTCGTCTCTGTCTCCTACCACAAACTTAATTGATGTAATAGGTGTGGTCAGTTGGAATGTTCAGTTGGGTGGTCAGTGGGGGTGGTAAGTGGGGGTGTGGTCAGTGGTTTGGTCAGTGAGGTGTTGTCTGTGGGTTTGGTCAGTGGGTGAGGTCAGTGGGCCAAGGTCATTGCAGTGGTCAGTGAGATGTGGAAAGTGGGTGTTGCCAGTAAGTGTGGTCATTAAGGAAGGGAGTGAAGTGTGGTCAGTGGTTATGGTCATTGGGGTGGGAAGTGAGTATGGCCAGTAGGTGTGGTCAGTGGAAGTGGTTGGTGAGGTGTGGTCAGTGGATGTGGGAAGTAGGTGTGGGCATCGGGTGTGGTCAGTGGTTGTAGTCAATGGGGGTGTGGTCAGTTGGGTGGTCAGTTGGTGTGATGAGTGGGGGTGTGGTCAGTGGATGGGGTGAGTGGATGTGTTCAGTGGGTGTGCTCAGTGGAGGTATGGTCAGTTGGGTGGTAAGTGGGGTGTAGTCAGTGGGTGTGGTCAGTGAGTGCAGTCACTTTGAAAGTCACTGGGGTGTGGTCAGTGTTGGTGGTCAGTGGGGTCAGTGCTTGTGAGCAGTGGAGAGTGGTCAGTGGTTGTGGTGAATGGTGGTGGTCAGTGGGTGTGAGAAGCGCAGAGTGGTCAGTGGGTGTGGGCTGTGAGTGTGGTCAGAAGGAGTGGTGTGTGGATGTGGGCAGTGGGGGTGTTGTCAGTAGGTGTGGTTAGTGGATGTGGCCAGTTTTTGCGGTTACTGGGGGTGGTCAGTGGTGTGTGGTCAGTTGGTATGGTCAGTGGGTGCAGTCAGTGGGCATGGTCATTGGGATGGTCAGTGGATGTGGTCAATGAGTGTGGTCAGTGAGGGTGTGGTAAGTTGGTGTGGTCATTGGGTGTGCTCAGTGGCATGTGGTCAGTCATGGTGCGGTTAGTTGGGTGGTCAGTGGATTGTGGTCAGTGGTCAATTCGGTAGTCGGGTGGGGGTGGTCAGTTGGGTGGTCAGGGGATGTTGTTGGTGCGGCCAGTGGGAGTAATCAGTGAAGGTATGGTCAGTTGGTTTGTCAGTGGAGTGTGGTCAGTGGTTATGGTCAGTGGGGGTGGTCAGTTGGGGTATGGTCAGTTTGGGGGTCATTGGGGTGTGGTCTGTTGGTGTGCTCAGTGAGACGTCCTCAGTGGAGGTATGGTCATTTGGGCAGTGAGTAGCGTGTGGCCAGTGCCTGCAGTCAGTGGGTGTGGCCAGTGAGTGTGGTCAGTGGGTGCAGTCAGTGAGGGTGGTCAGTGGGAGAACTCGGTGGGATGTAGTCAGTGGGTGTGGGCATTGGTGTCTTGGCAAATGGTGTGGTCAGTGGGTGCAGTCAGTTGTTGTGGTCAATAGGGTGTGGTCACTGGTTGTGGGCACTGGTTGTGGTCAGTGGGTGTGATCAGTGGGTTACGGTCATTGAGGTGTGGTATGCAGAGGTGGTCTGTGAGTGTGTTTACTGGGTGTGGTCAGTATGTGAGGTGTGATCAGTTGGTGTAGCCATATGGAGTTGTCAGTAGGAGGTGGTCCGTGGTTTTGGTCAGTGGCAGTGTGGTCAGTTGGGTGGTCAGTGGGGTGTGGTCAGTTGGTGTAGCCCTTAGGGGTGGTCATTAGGAAGGTGCTTGGCCAAGGCAAAAGGAGGCTCCCTGTGTGCCCTGCTCCCCTCTCCCTGAGCTCCTGAGAGCTCTGCAGCCCTGCTGCCATCCCATCACCCCAGGCCAGCACAACAGCCCCGGCCTTGGGGCCCTCCAGAGCTGCTCCTGCTCCAGGCCCAGGGCCCATCCCAGAGCTGGGGCAGCCACAAAGCTGTGCCCATTTCTGTTCATTCCTGCTCTAATGAGGATGGATCCTCAGCAACTTGGAGGATGCTGGTGAATTTTACTACTCCAGAGGCCTCTTTTTTCTTGAGCTCTTCAGTTGAGAAATTCAGTGACATTCAGTGGCTCATAAACATTTGTTGAAAACATCGGAACAAAAAAAGCCCCTGGGAATAATTTCAGTTTTCAATTCTTCTGTGGTTCATTAGACAGATTTCAGAAGTGTATTCCAAGTGAATATACTATATTGAAAACAATACAGAGAGAACAGTTTTGTCCTGTTAAGTTTTCTTATCGTCTTTATAGATGGATATCAGCAATGTCCAACTGATATTGACCCCCAGCACTTTCTAGTGCAGTCTGAATAGATATGAAAATCAAGACCCTTGAAGAATGACCATCAATAACACTTTGTCCCTACTCCCTCCCCACCATTTCCCTTATCCAACCCCTTGAACTCCTATGGATCAGGAATGGTGTGGCCAGCAGGACCAGGGCAGTGATTCTTCCCCTGTGCTCGGCACTGGTTGGGCAGCACCTCGAGTGCTGTGCCCAGTTCTGGACCCCCCAATTTAGGAAGGACTCCATTGTGACACTGCAGCACCAAGGAATTCATGGTGGCCCTTGGAAACCTCATAGAACCCAGAGGCCACTGTGACACTGCAGGGCCTCGTGGAACCATGCAGAGCATTGTGACAGAGCAGCACCTCGTGTAATGATGGGGCCATTGTGACACTGCAGGGCCCCATGGAACCAAGGGGCCAGTGCTGCTCCTCAGGGACTCCTGGAATGAAGGAAACATGTTTGACACCGTGGTGTCCCTTGGGACAAAGAGGCAATTGTGACACTGTGGAAGCAAGGAGAGCATTGCTGCACAGCGAGACCTCATGGAACCAGGGATCCATTGTGCCACTGTGGGGCCCAAGGATCCAAGGGACTCTGTGACACCACAGGCTGCCATTGGAACCAAAGGGAAATTGTGACACTGTGGGGACCAAGGATCCAAGGGCCTTTATGACACCAAGAAGTACCATGGAATCAAACGCACATTCTGACACTGGGAGGCCTCATGGAATCATAGGGACCATTGTGACACTCCAGGGCCTCATGGAACTGTGGTAACACCAAGTTGGCTGGGAGTGTTGATCTGCTGGAGGGTAGGAGGGCTCTGCAGAGGGATCTGGACAGGCTGGATCCAGGGCTCAACTCCAACATGGTGAGGTTTAACAAGTGCTGGGTCCTGCATTGTGGCCACCAAACCCCTGCAGTGCTACAGGCTGGGGGCAGAATGGCTGGACAGTGGCCAGGAAGAAAGGAACCTGGGGGCACTGATGGACAGCAGGCTGGACATGAGCCAGCAGTGTGCCCAGATGGCCAAGAAGGCCAATGGCACCTGGCCTGGTTTAGGAATGGTGTGGCCAGCAGGACCAGGGCAGTGATTCTTCACATGTAGTCAGCACTAGTGAGGACATACCTCGAGTGCTGTGTCAAATTCTTGGCCCATCTTTTTAAAAAGGGTATGGTGGGCCTGGAGCGTGTCCAGAGAAGGGCAACAAGATTGGTGAGGGGTTGTAAGATTCCATGTGAAAGCCTCTTGTTTGTTCTGCCCAACGACCCTCGCCTGAGGCCTAAAGAACCTCAGTTTAAAGCTGTTGGCCAGGGATGAGAGGAATGCCAAGTGATTGTTCCAGGTGGTGCCCATTTCAACCAGGACGGGTTTCTCGGACTGGTTTACGGCTAGTTAATGCTCGCATAGGTGTGAGAACAATGAACTGGTCACAAGGACTGTTGGTGTGCCTGGAGCTTGCCATGGTGCGCTGTTCTCGAGCAGGCTACTGGCTGTAGCGTCCTGTTTCCACCTGTTTCTTGGAGCAACGATCTCCACATACAATAGTCCATAAATCTTCCCACCTTTTGGCCAAAAGCCACTCGCTTTTGGAAAAGACTATAAAAGACATCCTCAAATTAAAGACCCCGAGATCTCCCCGGACAGCAACGGACATCTATTGGCTGGTACCACGAGGATCGTCTGCCCGTCTTGGTAGCTATAATCCCAACCCCTTTTCTCTCTCTCTCTCTCTCTGTCCCCCTATCGCATTTTGTTGGCACTAAATAAAGTGCATTTTTGCAAAAGTAAACTGGTTTTGTCCCCTGCTGTGTCTTTTGCGCTTTGAGATCCCTAAAAGAACCTATCAGGACTCCGCATGTGGTGTGGACCCTGACAGGGGTCTGGAACACAAGTCCTGTGAGGAGCGGCTGAGGGAGCCGGGGATGTTTATCTTGGAGAAGAGGAAGCTCAGGGAGACAAGATGTTGTCAGGACACAGGCTTGACTTGATGATCTCCAATGTTTTTCCAGCCTTGCTGATTCAGTGATTCTCTGAAACCACCCCTGGAGCAGCTGCAGGATGAAGCCTGGGCCTCCTCTTCAGAAGGTCCAGCAGCACAGGTCCCTCAGCTTCTCCACACAGCCCCAAAGCCCATCCTGCCAGTTGTGCAGAGCCTCTCCAGCCCCTCCTCATTGCCCAGAACAGGGAGCCCCACACCCAGACACACCAGCCCAGATGTGCCCCCCTGGCCTGTGGTGCCTCTGGCAAGGGAGCAGCACAAGGCACTGCAGGACCCTGCAGACAATTCTTGAAGCACTTGTAGGATGATCCTGCTCCCAGGGGAAATTCCCATGGTGCCAACTCAGGAACTGAAATGGGGAGTGGGGCCAGAGAGGAAAGGCAAACAGGGATGGGGTGTTTGCAGGGGATGGGACTAAAATGGGCAACAGGAAGAAATTTGGATGAGCAAAGAGAAAAGACAGCAAAGGTGAACACAAGGAAGTGCTCACGGCAGTTTTGCAGTGGCTGCCAGTCAGCTCTGGCTCTGAGAAACAATGTCTGCAGGAGGAGAAGAAACTCACAGCTCATGGGAACAAACTTCAAACTTTCTGGCTGACTTCAGAGGCCACGACAAACCTGAGTGGTTTCCCTCCCGTCCCCAGCCCTTGCTGGCCCCAGGGGCTGATGGCATTTGTGCTCACTCAGCTCCATCTCCCCACAGCAGCACCATGGGGTGCTGACGCCTGCTCTGTGCAGTGCAAAACAGGGGCTCCTGAGCCAGTGCTGCCGTGTCTGTGCCTGCAAGGATGCGGCACCTGTGTGAGCTGGGGGAGAGGCCAGGGCTGCAGAGGGGGGATGTTGTTGGCATGAGGACGCTCTGGGACGCTGCCCTGGGCTGTCCAGCGGGGATGGATCAGCCCCTGCTCTGCTGCTCCTTGCCAGGGTCTCCCCCTTGCAGGGACCTTGCAGAGCACCAGCCATGCTATTTGCCCCCAGCCTGCCCACGGCCAGCCTGGGGCTGCTCACGGGGATTTTCTCTGCTCAGCATTGCCCTGGCCAAGTGTTCTGGAGAGAGCCTGGCCAAGGAGCCTCAAGGAGCCCCCAGGCCCTGGCCTGAGGCATCAGCGCTGTCCCAGCAGTGCCCATGGCTTGTCCCTGCTGCAGCCCCAGCACTGCCACCCCCAGGGCTGTGCCCAGCCCCGAGAGCACTCAGGCCCTACAGCAACACGAGGGGCACTGGCACGGGAGCAGTACAGGCAACACCAAGTGCTGCTGCTGGGCACAGCTGCTGTGCCAGCACTGATCTGCCCCAGCTCTGCACACAGACATCCCGGCTCAGGAGAAGGGAACAAAAGGGGCATCTCTGGAGAAAACTTTGCTGGGAAAGGGATCCTTGAGCCCATTAAAAGCCACCAAGAAATCAGCCCTGCTTTGACTGAGTTTGTGGGTCACAGGGAAGGTGGAAGAAAAAAAGAGAAATTGCTCAAATAATGACATTTATTTGTGGAAAATATTATAAAACTCAAACAATTGAATAAAAGAATCCCACAACCAAACCAATAAGAAGTATCAAAGATGACTTTTCTTACAAGTGATTTACAGAAATCGGCTAGCATTTTAATGTTCCTAACAACACCCCGTCACCAGTCTCCACACTGCAGCTTTGAGCTCCTGGTTCCTGAGGCTGTAGATGAGGGGGTTCAGGGCTGGAGGCACCATTGAGTACAGAACTGACAGTGCCAGATCCATGGATGAGGAGGAGATTGAGGGATGCTTCAGATAGGAAAATGCTGCAGTGCTGATATACAAGAAGAACACGACCAGGTGAGGGAGGCAGGTGTAAAAGGCTTTGTGCCTTCCCTGCTCAGAGGGGATTCTCAGCACAACCCTGAAGATCTGCACATAGGAGAAAACCATGAACATAAAACAACACAATGGTAAAGAGGCACTAACTGCAATAAGCCGAAGCTCCCTGAGGTAGGAATTTGAGCAGGAGAGCTTGAGGATGTGTGGGATTTCACAGAAGAACTGGCCCAGGGCATTGCCATGGCACAGGGGCAGGGAAAATGTATTGATTGTGTGCAGCAGAGCATTGAGAAAGGCACTGGCCCAGGCAGCTGCTGCCATGTGGGCACAAGCTCTGCTGCCCAGGAGGGTCCCGTAGTGCAGGGGTTTGCAGATGGACACGTAGCGGTCGTAGCACATGATGGTCAGGAGATAAAGCTGTGTTACTGAGCAGAAAAAAAAAAAAAGCTGTGTAGCACATCCTGAGTAGGAGATGGTCCTGGTGTCCTAGAGGGAATTGTGCATGGCTTTGGGGACAGTAGTGCAGATGCAGCCCAGGTCACTGAGGGCCAGGTTGAGCAGGAAGAAGAACATGGGGGTGTGCAGGTGGTGGTCGCAGGCTACGGCGCTGATGATGAGGCCATTGGCCAGGAGGGCAGCCAGGGAGATGCCCAGGAAGAGGCAGAAGTGCAGGAGCTGCAGCTGCCGCGTGTCTGCCAGTGCCAGCAGGAGGAAGTGGCTGATGGAGCTGCTGTTGGACATTTCTTCACTCTGGCCTCAGTGGACTGTTGAAAGAAGCTGGGGCAGATTTCCTGAAATTAATCCTGTGCAATTAAATTGGGAATGGTCTCAAAAGCACTTCTCATCCTGTGAGGAAACTTCACTAAAAACTTGTATGTTTGAGTTCAGTTTTTTGCTTCTGAGTTACTGCCTCATCTTCAGCATTGCTCTCAGCCTGAACAGTGGGGAACCCAGTGTTGCTGAATAACAGGGCTCCCTGTGCCCCAGTGCTGTCATTCCTGCTGGTCTCACTCACGTGCTCTTTGCTTATTTCATTTCTCTCTATTTGAGAGGGATCAAACCTAAAACATTATTGAAAAATAAAGTAGCCTTTTCGAAGGCTCTGACTTTAAATAATTTTTCTCAAACTCTTGTATATTCTCTGAGCAAATGGACAGAAAGGGGGAAACGAAGGTTTGTCTGGCTCTCTGCTTTCTGGAGTTGTGCCTACTAGGAGCTGTTTCTCTCTATCCAAGCCTTGTCCCTGCCAGTGCTGCCAGAGCCCAGCCCGGCCCTGGGGGCTCAACTCTGCCCTGCACTCCCCTCCCAGCACAGGGCACTGCCCTGGGGCATCTCCCTGCCAGCAGGGCCTTAAAGGCAGCTCAGACAAACTGAGATGCTGCAAGCCAAGGTGCTGCTGCTGCTGTCTGTAGGCAGAGGAGGGCAAGGAGACACTTTGTGAGGGAGATGTGAGGCAGATCTGCTGATGCCCAGTGGGACAGTGCAGGAGTCTCAGTGACACAGACACACCTGACAGCCCCTTTCCCTTCCCTTTGGAGAAAGCTGAGAGCAGCCCTGGCCATGCAGCACCATCTGCATAGCAGGAGGAATCTGCCCTGATGGGGGTCACTCCTTCCACCTCCAACTTCTCCCCACAGTGCATGTGGAGCTCCCAGGCAGGGTAAGAGCTGCCCCTGGCAGGTGGCACATGCCCTGGGCTGGCCAAGAGCCCTGAGGGCTGCAGGAGCTGCTCTGCAGGACAGCTCTGGGCAGCCCTGGCTGCAGCCCCAGCTTCAGCCCCTGCAGCCGTCCCTGGCAGCAGGAGCCATCCTGCCCTGTCCCTCTGATGGTGCCCAGGGCAGCCCCGCTCTGCAGCACATCCTCCTCCTCCTCCTCCTGTGCTGCCTCAGAGGAACTGGGAGAGTCCTCCTGACACATCCCCCAGGCTGTGGGCTGTGCTGGCTCCAGGAGATCCCTCCAGGAGCACAGGGGACATTGCCCTGCACCCACAGACTCACCATGTCCAGGGCTGGGAAGATGTTTCCCCAAGTGAAGTCTCAGCTTGTTGTCTTCCAAGTCTTGATTGCCCTTAGCTTGTCTGTGCCTGGCTCCTGTCCCCACAGTGCCTGCAGGCAGTGCCCTCAGCCCTGCTGGGCTGGGAGAGGAGCTGCTCCTCAGCAGAAATGTCTTTTTGAAGCTCTTCATGGTTGCCAGTATCTCCCTCTGTGTCAGGAGCCCAGTCCAGCTCAGCAGCACAGACACAGCACAAGGACTTTAATGAAACTCTCGGGGATTTGATGCTATATACATCAGACTCAGTCCCTGAGAGAGTGTTCAAAAAACTTCTCAATAATTCAAAGTTAAATTGAAACTCTCAAGTTTCTCTAAGTTTTAATGGGTTCCACTGAGGGATATGACTGTGAAATTTTTTCCCAGGTTCCAGTCAGAGCAGATCACTGTTGGCACTGATGACAGGTGGGGACTAACAGGGGAAAGGTGTCTCTGATACTGAGCAAACCTGGATGTGTTTCAGCAATGCAAAGGGCCAAGGGCTGAGCCCCAGCCCCTGGCAAGGCAGATCCTGTCCCTCCCTCACTGCTCAGGGCTCTTCCCGGGGCACTGGGCTCTGGCATGTGCAATGCCAAGGGCAGGACCATGGGGCGGCCCCTGCCAGGCTGCTGAGCAGGGACAAGGAGGCAATGAGGCCCCAGCACAGCAAGGCTCACTTGTCCCCTGCTGGCCTCAGGCCCAGGGCCAGCAGCCATGGCCCAAGTGCTGCAGCAGTTGGCTCTGGCAGGGTCTTTCAGCTGCTGCCCGTCCCTGTGCCCTCTGCAGCCCAGGGTGTCCTACGGTGTCCATGCCCTGCGCCTCTGTCCCTGCAGGCTGTCGTCATCCCCCGGCTGCCCCACCTCGCTGGCCCTTCCTTTGCTGACAGCTCTGCATCCTGCCTGCCTCTGCCTGGCCACACAAAGCCTTGGCTTTGACACCAAAATGGTTAATTCAGGTTTTACTGTGTCTGTGAATGTTTAGCACAGGAAAAAGGCATGCAGAGGCTGCTTTCCCAGTAGGGATGGTTGGAAGAGAAGAAGACATCTGGCCCAAGGGTGCAGTGATAGAAAGAGCAAGGGCTGAAACTAGGCACTTGGAATGGGTTTTATGGAAATGGGTAAATTGTAATACACATTTACTATCTATATAATCACCACACTGGTAGAATCATGTGTCCATGGAAGGACATGATAGGAGTCATCCCTCACTAGACCTCTTGCCCCTTAAATAGCAAATCAGTGTTAAGAAGTCTTCTTGTGATATTTTGGAGATTTGGCAAAGGTGGGACCTCACAGAATCACGGAATCAACTGTTACGCTGTGGAAACTCATGGAAGAAAAGGTCCATTGTGACACTGCAGAACCCCATGGAACCCAAACCCATTTTGGCACATTGTGGCCACATGGGACCGATGGTCCATTCTGAAACTGTGGAAACAAGGAGACCATTGTGACACTATGGGGCACCATGGAACCAAAGGTGCATTATGACACAGCAGGGTCTCAGGAAACCATGGAGGCCAATATTTACACTTTGAGGCCTTGTGAAACCAAAGGGCCATTGTGGCAGCTGCCAACAAAAGCTGGAGAGCCCAAATTAGGAAGTTAATAGAAGTAGTCCCGGTGGAGATAGCCCTTTCAGAGACTGTCCAGGAAACACCTAAGTGATGAATGCCCGACAAGTATAGATAATTAAGATAACCAGAGTTGACAAGTATCGATAATTAAGATAACCAGAGTCGTTGGAGAAAACTACATATCATTGCCTGTTTCCCATAAGCCAAAATCTGCATTCACAGAATTCATCGTTTCCCAGAAATGGTTTTGTCCAGCCCAACATTGTCCTTTTCAATTGTGGCTATCGAGGACAGTATTTTGGTCGTGAAATAAATATCACTTATTTTGATAATATTTAATTCGGCCTGATCTCTTTATTATTTATAACACATGTGTGTTTCACAAAGATGCATAAACATTTTCATTGGTGTAACAATGTGTTAATATTAAAAATCCGACATTGATTAGTCCTTGTCAGGTACAAGGGAGACTGCCCAGGTCTCAGCAGGAAAAAATTTCAGGAAACCTTTACAAACCACCACAAGTGGTCAGTTGGTTTGGTCAGTTGGGGTGGTAGATGGGAGACGGTCAGCAGGTGTGGTCAGTGGGTGTCCAGTTGCAGTTATGGTTTCTTCACTTTAACAATATACCAACTGCCTGTCTTTACACAGAAGAGCCAAGTGATTTATTGTCTTAGCTCTACTGGCTCAGCGACTTCCTACACTGCTTCTACTATAATCATTATAGGTATAGCTTTTTCCCCTTAGCTAAGCCCTTAAACCTTTGATTTTTGCTTCATTTCCCCCCTTTTTCTATAGGGTTAGTAAGTTCTTCTACTAATACACAGGTTCTTCCTTATCCAACTGAGTCATACGGTAAGTATTCCTCAGGACTGTACCATATGCTCTTGATAATGAGGTCAGGGCTCTTACTTGTTGTAGCATCCTCCAATTCCAGATGAGTACTGCAAGAGATAAAACCAAACTTATTCAGACTGAAATTAGCAAAACAACGACTGAGTGAACTAGGCCATTAAGTATAGCAGTTGTCTTCAGTAACCATCCAAAGAGTGCATCCCACCAGTGATGGCTTGCCTCTTGTTTTATTCTTTGCAAAACTTTGCTGATTTCTTTTGCATCATGGTGGGCAGTTATTAAAACCTTATCTCTATTCTCCTTGATTTCAGATTTCATCTAGATTTGAATTATACCACAGAGTCCATTGGGGAAAGACTAAAGCATGGTATTATTTCTTTTAACAATGCTTTGGTCACCTCTCCTGCTTTGGCAGTTCTGGTAGGGCAAGCTTCTGGCCACCCTGAAAATCTACCTGGCAGATATCGATACCCCCTCCTTTTCTTGGAAGTTCTGAGAAATCAATTTGCTGCTGTTGTCCAGACCCATAGCACTCTCCAACTTGCCCTAGCTTTAGCTTGGGGATATTTTTGGGCTTAGTTTGGAGGCAAAGACTACATTGTGGGTTCACTTGAATGACTGTCCCCTGTAAATTTCTGGCCATAATTCTGTCCTTTAAATAATTGTACAAAGCATCTAGTCCTAAGTGTGTTAGTGACCATAACAAATAGGAGGGGATGACAAGTTTTCCTTCTCTTTTCCCTGTAATCTCCCAGCCCTCCTGATTATAACTTCCCTTTTCATGCCTAATAAGCTTCCAACAGTAACTGAAGGTCAGCCCAATCAGGTCTGTGTTGTCTAATTATAAATCTTAATCACTTAGCGGTGACTATGGGATCCCTCTGTTTGCCTTACTGTCCTTTTGAAGGGGCAATACCAAGGAATTGGAGGGGGGTCTGATGCTGCAATCTCTCTGCCAATCAGGATGATTCCTGAGAGAGAAAAACATATTTGCATATGTCACCTCCTACCATTTCTGTTCTCTCCTTAACAATAGCATCAGCTGCAATAAAATCTCACAGTCTAAAGTTCCAGCCGATGGCCATCTGAGACCTTCTCCCAGCTTATAAAGGGGCCATCATTGTGTGCAAAATTTGATCAAACTTCACTTATTTTCAGTGCCCCCATTTCCTACTAACACTTTCCAGGATATCAAAACACAGCCTAAGTGACTAGCCTTAGAAATCTCCTTGCTTTGACTAGTATCCATTATCTCCTTCTTTTTGTGTTACCCTACTTTCACCCAAATTTCTCTCCACACAGCCTCACAGTCCTTTCCCAATCTTTCCCACACACACATGCCCAAGTTGCAGGTACTAAATGTGATTTTCCCCACACAAACTTTAGAATCTTAAGTTCAAAATCAGCTTGTTAGGATGCCTCGATTTACACTGAGGGAATGGCCTTTGCCATCTCTCAGACGAACAATACCAATGTTTCTAACAAGTCCTACACTGTAATAGAAACCACACAGGGTGCCAGCCTCTAGAAGCCCCAAAAGCCTCATAACACCCACACAGGCAAGCTATTCCACTTCTCCTCTCTTGGATGTCCAGACCTTCTTGTGCAGGCTGTTCCCAGTCCAATGCTACCAATCTCCCTGCTGAGGTTCTGTATATTCCTTCTAGATAAACTTGATCATTTCCTCTTTCTACCCAATAGTTCACTGGATTCACAAATTCCCAAGGATCCAGCTCAAACCACTGAGGGAGGGGAACGCCTTCTATTTTTCTAGCCAGGATGTAAAATATGCTAAAATCACTACACTATAACTCTGACAGCCCACAAATACCACCCCCTTATATCTTGAATTCCCAAGGGTCAGGGACACACCACTGCAGGATGGAAATTTCTTTAATTTGTCCTAAAAGGCTTACACTATTGTTCCACCCTCTCCCAGTCTTCCTCAAAAATGTCCCAGTCCTCGGGGACCAAATGATCTTTTCCACAGGCTAAATTTACTATCTCACATTTAGCATGCTCTGCCTCCCAGTTACAATAACATGGCAGCTGTGGTACACACTTGGGGCACACAGGTCTCCTCCTGTAAGATGTACAATACCACCTATTCTCACACTTCTTACACCAGAGAAGAATCCAAGCTGAATTCCATTCCAGCTCCCAGTGGAAGATTGTCAGGCCACAAACAAAACAAGGAATTATTCCTGCTTGTCCCCACCTTAATGGATTTCTAAGTCCTCTCTCAACTAGGGGTACTTCCCAGTCAAGAGCCAAAGATGAATTAGTCTGGCTTGAGTATACTTCTCGCAAAAATACCCTATCTATTATTCCGTTCTCTCACCTTAGAGTGGTCTAGTCCCTCTCTGTGTTCACAGACTCTCCTGGCTCAAGCTGAAACCATCTAGACAGAGCCTGCCTAGACGGCCGGGCTCCTTCAGCTTGGGCTCGTGGCTTCAACAGCCACTTCTGTCAGCAAACTACAACAGCACAGCCAACAACACAGCCTGAGCAACAACACAGGAAACACAGAGCAAAATTACCAGTTTGCTGCAATTATAAGTTTTGTCACAAGATGGCAATATTACTCTAAAATACACAGTGACCAGCAGTGTCAGGGGGCCGGTTAAGCCAGAACACGAAGGTCTTACAGGGAATGGCGTCCCCCGTAAACAGGAACTCCTCACACACAACCTGAATCCCAAAGCCAAAATCACTGCAGGGAAGGGTATCTCTTTATTAAGGGACAAAGTATTCACCTCTTTTCAACACATCATAGCATGCAGCAATTTTAAATGGTCACCTCAGTCGCTTTGCCCTTCTCTGGCTGTTTCTGTAGCCTGAAAACCAAAACGAAAATCTGGGCTACACTCTCATGTCATCCAAAGGTACGTCTCACCAATCACACGTACAGTCACTCGCACAGTCAGCACACAGTCAAAATAACAACGATTAAAATAGCAGCAACAAAAATATCAGCAATAAAAAAGGATCTGTCCAGTTCACCCCCAGAACTGCTAGCAGGATCCATGACACAACAAACCCTTTTGCCAGCCACTATGTTAGCGTAGAAACACATAATCACGATATGATTATATGCAGGTGCTTTTATTGAAGAGCTCTGGGAATCAGGGGTACAAACCTAAATCTGACTCCGACATGGATTCAAGATGGACATGTTTTTAAACTCTTTTCGTTATATAATTATACATTAATTATTAAACCCATATTGTTCTATTGTATACATTGATCTTATCCAAGCGTGTATTTTTATAATTTTTATCAAGACCCCCCAAACATCCTTTCTCATGAATCTTGTTACGATTACATTGTTTCTCATGATTCTTATTACGATTAAACAATAATTATGTTCAATTACCAAACAATCATTATATATAACAATTGTATTATTTATCATATGATGATTACACAGGTGCAGGCAAAGCTCAACATTCATTCCCAGGGTCTAGTTCCCTTTCCCAGACCTACCAGATCCAACCTTTCTTTCCATCCCCTGAATCTATTGTATACAGCTCCCATGTTTTAGAAACATTTTAATCCTGTGCTGTGAACTACACACCCCTGATGCTTGAAAGTAAAGCTGCACAGGCTTGTGCAGATCCCAGAACATCTTCTGCAACTTGCCAGCTGCCTTTAAGCCACTCACGCCTTACCGACGACCCCAATAATTTTAAACATACAATTTTTTCTGCAGACCAGCAACAGGTCTTGCCTGTCCCCGTGATGAGCAGGCAGGGAGACAAGGTCCCTCCAGAAGGTTCCAGAGACGTGATTTTAGAAATTGGTATGTTTATTACAATGCTGGGCACACCTGGGAGAAATCTCCCAAAAGGATGTGCAAAATACCCAGAGCTCTTGCCTTCTTTTATACACAGAAGTCTTATATATTAATACAACCACCTAATATACCTATACATATGCATTGCCTAACTTTGCCCAGCCCTGCTTTGTATTAAAATTAGCTCAAAGTTCTTTTAGACTTGTGCACTTCCTTCCTTCAAATGGGTCAGTGGATGTTTGAAATGGATCAGTGGTCTTTTAATGATGAAATCAGGGAGTCTTCCTTGCCTTGAACTTTTCATCTTTGTCTAGTTGCTAGGTTCTCATGCCCCTTGGCCATAGTTCAAGCTCCCAACCTGGTTCTGGCTGATTTCAGAGCCCAGGTGCAATTACAGTTTCTTTAATTAACAACATCCCATCCATCCAGCTTGACACAACACAGCCAAGCCAGTGATTTATTGTCTTAGCTCTACTGGCCCAGCCACTTTCTACGTTGCTTCTACTACAATGACTATATGTATACCTTCTATCCCTCAGCTAAACTCTTATCCCTTTGATTTTTGCTTCACAGCCTGGAGTGGAGGAGGCTCAGATTTGCACAAGGCTACTCTGAGTCCCAGGGGATGGATGAGAGAAATTGTGAGGTGGGGTAGGGAGGGAGTCTGATTGATTGTAAGCCATAAAGGGTCTTGATTTTCAGGTATGTTCGGACTGCATGAGGAGGTTTCTGGGGATCAATGTCAGCTGGAGACTGCTGATATCAATTTATAAATAGGAAAAGAATATATGGGGAAAAAAGACATTCCCTCTTTTTGTTTTGGAATGAAATATGTTTTGAATGGGGTGAAAGCTTAGACAAGAGCTACCTTATGCTCAAGTTTCTGGGAGAAGCTCTGTTTCAGGTGACCTCCACCCCAAATTGCTCTTGCTCCCAAATTCTTTAGAATGGCTTATAAGATTTGTTATAAAATGTATTATTTACTGAATGGACTCAAGATTAACAGAAAAGAGACTTTAAATGGACTACTTACTGCACAGGATAAACAAAGGAAGTACAGGTAGATAAAAACACAATAAAGTTACCTATATTACAGCTAGTGAAGACATGGCAGAGATCAGAGTCAATGTAACTTACCACCAAATTGATGAGGGAGTACACATGGAGCCCTTTCACTCAGCTTCCAAAAAAGGAACCACGATGATGCATCCAGGCTTGGGGGAGAAACCCCACCTGTTTCCAGAGACTATGCTGAAGATTTCTGCTTTGTGAGAGTTTTGTGCAAGTTTTATAGTTTTAAAGTGAAATGTGTGTCACTCAGAAATTCAAGACTTATCTCCCTTCAGTGTGCTCTCAAGGCAAGATGTTCATGGACAGCTGGGGATTCCACCTCCCTGGCACCAGAATGAACTCAGGACAGGACAGATGTCCGGTCTGGGTTATGCCAGCAAATCCTGAGAGGGGGAAGATGCCCTGAGTTATGGCCCCAGCTGATGGACAGAAGAGATGAGCTCTGCTGGGCCATAGGGGAAGTCCTGCTGCAGGAACCTCATGGAACCAAGGGTCCATTGTGACATTGTGATGCCTCATGGAACCAAGGAGACCATGGTGACACCAATGAACCTCATGGAAACAAGGGTCCATTGTGACAGATCAAGGCCCCACAGAACCAAAAAGAGCATTGTGACACCATGGGGGCCCATGGACCCAAATCGCACTGTGACAGTCTGGAGCCTCATGGAACCAAGGGGCCTTTGTGACACTGCAAGGCCTCAGGGAACCAAGGAGTCCAAAGGTCTCAAACATTCCTTGCAGGGTTCTGCCTTGGGGAAGGGGATCCTCCTTGGTGTCACCTTGGGCTGGCACACACCTGAGGAGTGTGTCTGTTTTCAGTGGGGAAACTCAAGAGTTTAAGATTGCTTCCAAAAGAACCAGGAAAACCCCTGATTGCCTGAGTGCAGCCAGTTCTCCAAGCAAAGCAGGTACCAGGTGAGTGAGGACAGACAGGATGGGGTTGGGGAATGTGGAGCAAGGTTGTTCACATGGGGTCAGACCTCAAGGCACAGCTTCTCTGAGCAGGCCAGACTTCCTGAGGAGAGACCCTGCATCAACATCAATCACAGAATGCTGCAATCACCTCTGCTCCAAGGAGAAGAGTAATAAAATTCACCCATTAAAATAGGATTTCTTTTTTTTCAGAAGCTCTTTGAAATATTTCTCCATAAGTATTTTAGGAAACCTTCCCATGAACTGCACCAGACCAGAGGGAAATCAAGACAGAGCCATGGTTTGTCAGGACTTGTTTTATCCCAATGTGCCCTGTCATGCATTTGCTGAGCCCTGGAACCTCAGGGCCTGAGAGGAGATTGCACAAACCTTTCCAGACATCAAGTCAGAAGAAAAACCCAAAGTGTCTCAAAGCATTAATGATCCTACTGAGGCCCATCTCCAACACAGGCTCCTTATGGACTCCTTGGAGGAGAGAATTGGAGGCCATGATTGACCAAAAACCTCTCAGAGAAGAAAGGAAAAAGGAAAGTACCTTAAAAAACTGCAGTACCTTGAAGCATTAATGAGCCCCACTGAGTGTAGTTACTGAGAAAGGCTCTCAAGAGACTAAAGCAGATAATTGGAGGCCCTGATTGCACAGAACTCTCCGATACTCCAAGGCAAAAGCAAAACCCAAAGTCCTTTGAAAAACCTGCAGTCCCTGGGAGCATGAAGGAGCCCCCAGGGCCATTCCTGACCAAGGATCCCCAGGGACTGGTCCCAGCAGATCCCTAAAGCTACTGGGATGTGGGGGGGATGCTGAGGGCAGCACAAGGGGTGACAGTGCCCAGCCTTGCTGGGGCTGTGCCAGGAGTCCCCAGTGGCTCAGGACAAAGTGTCTCCTCACAGCCCTTGGTGGCACAGACCCTGCTGTGCCCCAAGGCACCAAGACTTGGCTTCCCTTTGTCCCCACCTGTCATCTCTGCCCCCAGTTCTCTGCTCTGATTGAGGCTTGGGGACACTTCCTCACTCCTCTTCCTCAGTGGGACCCATTAAAACTTTAGGAAACTGTTATTTGATTGATTCTGACTTGGAGTTCTTGAGAGGTTTCCTCATAAACCCTGGCTGTGCCTTTATTTCCCTCTGGTCTGGTGTACTTCATTAGGAAGTTTTCCTATGATAGTTATGGAGAAATATTTCAATAAGCTTCAGAGAAATACACATTCCCATTTTAAAGGGTGCATTTTATTACTTTTCTCATTAGAGCAGACATGATTGCAGTGTTCTGTGATGGATATTGATCCAGGGTGTCTCCTCAAGAAGTGAGAGAAGCTCAGACAAGCTGTGCCTTGATGTCTGACCCAGTGTGGACAACCTTGCTCCACATTCCCCAACCCCATCCTGTCTGTCCACACACACCTGGGACCTGCTTTGCTTGGAGAATGGGCTTGTCAGGAAAAGTGTGTTTTTCTTTATTTTTGTTTTTTCTTTTTTTTTTAAGGAATCCAAAATGCCTAATTTTCCCCCTGAAAACAGACACACTCCTCAGGTGTGTGCCAGCCCAAGGTACCACCAAGGGGGTTCAGTGCCAGGGATCGGTGCTTCAGGTGGGCTGCCAAGAGTCAGCACCATCTTTCCTTTCTGTCTGTAACTCCAATCATGCCCTGCGGCCCAACAGAGCCTCTCAAGAGTCAGGATTGCAATACCCGCCATGCCTCATGCTCGACAGAACCCCCGGTGTTCCCCCCATATGTCCAATAGATGTCGTCCAGACCCTCCAGGATCCCTAAGTGCTTCCTCGGCGCCCATTTGGGAACCTCCCAAAATGTCCCCGAATCCCCTGAATGCTCCCAAGCCCACAGATGCCTGTTACAGGCACTTCTGGGAATTCATCTCCTGCCATCCCCCGCGAGCTCAGAGCACCTCATAACACAGTCCCGTGTCTAAAACTCCTGCTGTGCTTCGCTCACAAAGGCCTGGTTAGAGCTCCCCAAGCTCCCTCAAGTGCTCCCGAAGCGTATACATTCCACCCTGAGGACCTGAAGTTGCCGTTCAGAGGCAAAAGTGTTCCCAAGTGCCCTCCCAGACCCTACAAACGCTCAGTTAGAATCACTTCCGGGACTACAGCTCCCATCAAGCTCTCATGGACCCTGTAGAGTGCTATTCCAGCCATGACTTCATCTCCCATCATGCCCTGCGCCCCACTGAGAGACATTGCAGCTGCACCTAGAACTCCCATTGTTGTAATTCGACAAATGAGGTAAAAGGAATGAATCAGCATACCTTGCCACCTTCTTCCCGGGCGGGTCCCCAGTTTCCTGTCTTCTTTCCTGTCCTGTGACCTTCCCCTGTGACCTTGTAGCCCACCGGGAGTTCCTGTATTATGATCCTATCCCCTGTGTCCTTATCCCATTGGCTGCTAGCCAAAGCCACTCCCCATTCCCTCTCCTGAAAACCTAGTTCCCAGAGGGAATCTGTCTCTTCCGGCCATGCCATCGCCTTTAGAATAAACCTGAGAAGTGAAAGGGCCTCTTTGTATCCTTTTCCATCCATGCTAAAATACTGTGTCTGATCTTAAGTAATTAGGAAAAAGACACAAAGTATCATTTTAGCATCCCATGATGCTCCAGGGCCCCATTAAACTGTATTATACCCACGACTACAACTCCCATCATCCCCCATTCCCCAGAGAGCCCCGTTAGAACCCCCCCAAGTGCCCGCCCCAGACCCCAAAAGATCCCAGATTCCCCTCCCTGACCTCCAAGCGCACCCCCTGAACCCCCCAAGTGCCACTTTGTCCTGGGTTAGTGTTATGACTACTCCTCTCCCTGCCCCCTCCACCTCCCCGTCTGCACGGAGCTGCTGCCGCCTCTCCCCGCCCGGCGGGCCCAACTGCTGGGCTGCTGCTGCCTGCTGCTTTGGCTGCTGCTGCTGGCCTGCTGCTGCTGCTTTTGCTGCTGCTTTTGCCGCTTTGGCTGCCGCTTTTTCCCCTAGCTTTTGCCCCAGCTTCTCCTGCCCCCAGCTGCTCCCTCTTTCTCTCTCCCTTCTTCCCCTCATCCCGAAGATCTGCACCGGCTCCGGACGGAGGGATCTGAACATCAGAGACTGCCTCTGGAAGCCTGCCACAGAAGCTTTGCACCCTTCCCAGCAGGGACTGACCGAGCTCGTCCATCCTCTCTCACCTTGGTGAAAACATTTTGTGTCATCTGGAAATTGTTCCTCCTGATGTTGGGAAGTGTTTTGTTAAAATAAACAAGTTTTTTCCACTTTTTTCCTCGGAGGAAGTTCTTCCCGAACCCGGTAGTGGGAGGGGAAGGAGTTCTGGGGGTTTATTTTCCTAGGGGGACTCCTTTGCGAGATATCTCCCGTAAATTTGTCCTAAACCAGGACAAATCTTGGCGCTCAACGTTAGGGGCACGAGGAAGTGGAAAAAACTTTATTACCTTGTAACTGTCTATTGGTAGAGATTTAAAATGTTTTTTGGGATGGAAGCTGGTATGTGGTTTTGGATACTAGGGTTTTTGAGGTTTTAATACCTCTCTGGTCTTTGGGGTTATTTTCCTATCCGGAAATAGCTCCAGTACTGTCCCTTATTTGTAGTTTTTATACTAGAGGGATAATGACCAAAATATTTATCGGACTGGGCTTGGTTGCGATGGCTTTTAAGAGGTTTATAAAGATGCTGGAATCGGTTCCAGGGATATATTCTGGATCCTGGTTATGGATATGCACTCAGTTTGTTAGAGGAGAAGAGGGGGAGGAGGTTTTTCAGCCTTTGCTTTCCTTTGTCTCCTCTGAATTTTTTACATCTTTATTAGAAAATGTGCAGGTTTCCTGAACACTAAAGAGATTATCTTTCTGATGTTTAATTTAGTAAGCTTTTTATACACTGTTTACAGTTTATATAAAATGAGAGCTGAGATTTCTGGAGGGGCTGGTGTAACTCCTGATTTAGGAGCAAAGCAAAATGTGAAGAGTCCTGAATGGTGTGGGAAATGGCAGGACCTGGGCCAAATGTTAAAGGAATTTTCTGATCCTATAGTTTGGGACTTTCCACAGGAGAAAATTCAAAACCCAGCTGAGGTGGTAAAATATTTGAAAGAGAAGTGCCATGATAACCCTAAGGAAAAAAAGATCACTGCAGTGAGCTGGGCCCTGGCGTATGCTTATCGTAGCCTGTTAGATAGTGTAGGACCACAGGCAGCAGACAGGGAACACATTGATAGATTAGTTACCATCCCAGTGACTCAGGATGTAGTAAGCACTCCAGACTTGAAGACAGGGGCGAAATTAGATAATAAGCTTCAACCAATGGCCGTGGCTACTAGCACCAGAAGTGGAAAGTACACAAAGAAGACCGATCGGTATGTGGATGATGATGATGAGGATGCAGGAGAAGGACCCTCAACGCCTCCTGATATAAAATCAAGAGTAAAAACAACTAGTGTGAGATCAGAGACTAATAATGATTCCCTGTCCCTAAAGGATCTTCGTGGTCTGAGGAAGGATTATACTAGACGACCCGATGAGTCCATAATTAGTTGGCTGGTCCGGCTTTGAGATGCGGCAGGCGAGGCTTCCATCCTGGATGGCACTGAAGCGAGACACTTGGGATCCCTGTCACATGATCCTGTCATCGATCAGGGAATGATGAGGGAGGCTAACCCTCAAAGCCTCTGGGCACGGGTTCTAGACAGTGTGACACAAAGATATCTGTGTGCCAATGACCTATATATGCAACAAACCCGATGGAAAACCATGGAGCAAGAAATCCAACGACTAAGGGAAATGGCAGTGGCGGAGATTATTTTTTTGGAAGATATAACAACTAAGAATCCGGACCTGGTCCCATGCACACCGGTGATGTGGAGAAAACTTGTGAGACTCGGGCCATCTGAATACGCCTCTGCCTTAGCAATACTGAAGCGAGAAGAGGTACATGAGACAGTTCTTGATATGGCTAAGAAGCTTCGAGCCTATGCGGATGCTGTGCATGGCCCAACACATGCCAGAATCGCAGCCGTGGAAACACGCTTGCAGAACTTAGAGGACAAGATAGAGGAAAATCATATAAGGCTCAGGGAGGAGATTAAGGAGGACCTCCTCCAAATATCAGCAGTGCAAGTTAGACGTCCTGGTATCCAACGTAGACGTTTCCCCGATGGGGAGAGGAGGTACACTCCTCGAGCCGAGTTGTGGTTTTTCTTACAGGATTCTGGAGAGAACATGAGGAGATGGGATGGGAAGCCTACGGCTGCTCTGGCACAACGGGTGCGTGATCTGAAGGAAGGCAAGATTAAAAGAGGAAGTTCTGCCAAAAAGAGGGCTGCTCCTGTTTCCTGTAGTCAAAATGCCAAACAGGATAATGATAATGACATGTCTGACCCTCTTGAAGGAACTTCTAAAACCTATGCCCCGGAAAAGAAGAATAATCAGGCTTAGAGGGGCCCTGCCTCTAGCCAGGGTGAGGCGAGGGAGAACCATGTTTTTTGGACCGTGTGGATTCGGTGGCCTGGCACATCTAAACCACAGAAGTATAAAGCTTTAGTGGATACAGGAGCACAATGTACGATAATTCCATCAAGATATGTGGGGGAAGAATCCGTTTCTATTGCTGGTGTGACAGGTGGATCGCAGGACTTTACCATAGTGGAAGCTGAAGTGAGTTTAACTGGAAAGGAGTGGAAAACATCTTATTGTTACTGGCCCAGAGGCCCCATGTATTTTGGGAATAGATTACCTCCAAAGTTGGTATTTTAAGGACCCAAAAGGTCTTAAGTGGGCATTTGGAATAGCTGCTGTGATGTCAGAGCACATTCGGCAACTGAATACCTTGCCTGGACTATCTGAAAATCCTATTACTGTAGGACTTCTGAAAGGGAAGAGCAAGGGTACCAATTGCCACTTCTGTAGTACATCGCCGGCAATATAGGACATCTCGAGATGCTGTGATCCCCATCCATAAGATGATCCGGGAGCTAGAGAGCCAAGGGGAGGTGAGCAAAACCCACTCACCCTTCAACAGCCCCATCTGGCCTGTGCGCAAGCCTGACGGAGAATGGAGACTGACTGTGGACTACCGCGCATTGAATGAAGTCACCCCACCACTGAGTGCTGCCGTGCCGGACGTGCTGGAACTCCAGTACTAGCTAGAGTCCAAGGCAGCAAGGTGGTATGCCAAAAATTGACATTGCAAATGCGTTTTTCTCCATTCCTTTGGCTGCAGAGTGCAGGCCTCAGTTTGCTTTCACCTGGAGGGGCGTGCAGTACACCTGGAACTGACTGCCCCAGGGGTGGAAACACAGCCCCACCATCTGCCATGGGCTGATCCAGGCTGCACTGGAAAAGGGTGAGGTTCCAGAACATTTGCAGTACATCGATGACATCATTGTGTGGGGAAATATAGCAGAAGAAGTGTTTGAGAAAGGAGAGGAAATTATCCAAATCCTCCTGGAAGCCGGTTTTGCCATTAAGAAGAGTAAAGTTAAGGGACCTGCTCGTGAGATCCAGTTCCTAGGAGTGAAGTGGCAAAATGGAAAACGTCACATTCCCACTGATGTTATTAACAAAATCACAGCTATGTCTCCACCCACTAACAAGAAAAAACACAAGCTTTCTTGGGTGCTATAGGCTTCTGGAGAATGCACATCCCCGAGTACAGTCAGATTGTGAGCCCTCTTTACCAGGTCACTCGGAAGAAGAATGATTTCCATTGGGGCCCTGAACAACAGCAAGCCTTTGCCCAGATTAAACAAGAAATCGCCCATGCAGTAGCTCTTGGCCCAGTTATGACGGGGCCAAATGTGAAGAATGTGCTCTATTCTGCAGCCGGGAACCACGGTTTGTCTTGGAGTCTGTGGCAGAAGGTGCCTGGTGAAACCCGAGGCCGACCCCTGAAATTTTGGAGCAGAAGTTACAGAGGATCGGAAGGCAACTATACCCCAACAGAGAAGGAAATCTTGGCCGCCTATGAGCGAGTCCAAGCTGCTTCAGAAGTGATCGGCACAGAAGCTCAACTCCTCTTGGCACCCCGACTGCCAGTGCTGGGGTGGATGTTCAGCGGAAAGGCTCCCTCCACCCACCATGCCACCAGTGCCACATGGAGCAAGTGGATTGGCCTCATCATTCAGCGCGTCCGGATTGGAAAACTCAATCATCCCGGGATTTTAGAAATAATTACAAACTGGCCAGAAGGTGAAAGATTCAGTGTCACGGATGAGGAAGAAGAGCCAGTGACCCGGGCTGAAGAAGCTCCACCATACAGACAGCTGCCAGCAGAGGAAGCACGTTACGCTCTATTCACCGACGGTTCTTGTCGCATCGTAGGGATGAACCGGAGGTGGAAAGCAGCTGTATGGAGCCCCGACATGACGGGTCGCAGAGGCCACTGAAGGAGAGGGCGGATCAAGTCAGCTTGCTGAACTTAAAGCTATTCAACTGGCCCTAGACGTTGCAGAAAGAGAGAAATGGCCGAAACTCCATGTGTACACTGATTCCTGGATGGTGGCCAATGCTCTGTGGGGATGGTTGAAGAAATGGAAAGAGGCGAACTGGCAGCGCAGAGGAAAACCAATTTGGGCTGCTGAAGAATGGAAAACATCGCTACTCGGTTAGAGAAACTACCTGTGAAAGTTCGCCATGTAGATGCCCATGTCCCCAGAAGTAGAGCCAATGAAGAACAGCAAAACAATCAGCAGGTAGATCAGGTTGCAAAGATAGGGGTGTCTAAGATAGATCTTGACTGGGAGCACAAGGGAGAGTTGTTCATAGCACGATGGGCCCATGATGCCTCAGGCCACCAGGGTAGAGATGCCACCTATAAGTGGGCACGAGACCGAGGGGTGGATCTTACCATGGACAGCATAACACAAGTTATTCATGACTGTGACACCTGCGCTGCCATCAAGCAGGCTAAGCGAGTGAAGCCTCTCTGGTATTGTGGACGTTGGTCCAAGTACAAGTATGGGGAGGCTTGGCATATTGATTACATTACACTGCCTCAGACTCGCCAGGGTAAACGTTATGTGCTGACCATGGTGGAAGCCACCACCGGCTGGTTGGAGACCTACCCTGTGTCCCATGCTACTGCCCGCAACACCATCTTGGGCCTGGAAAAGCAGGTCTTTTGGAGGCATGGTACCCCTGAGAGGATTGAGTCAGACAATGGGACTCATTTTAAAAATAACCTCATCAACACCTGGGCTAGGGAACACGGTATTGAGTGGGTGTACCACATCCCTTACCATGCACCAGCTGCGGGTAAAGTGGAGAGGTACAATGGATTGTTGAAGACCACCTTGAAAGCACTGGGTGGGGGGTCTTTTAAAAACTGGGAACAACATCTAGCAAAGGCTACTTGGTTAGTTAACACCAGAGGTTCCATCAACCGAGCAGGTTCTGCCCAGTCTGACTCCCTTAATATAGTGGATGGAGATAAAGTCCCAGTGGCCCAAGTTAAAGGTTTGTTAGGAAAGACAGTATGGGTTAATCCTGCCTCGAGTACAGGCAAACCCATTCGTGGGATTGTCTTTGCTCAAGGACCAGGATGTACGTGGTGGGTAATGCAGAAAGATGGAACAACACGATGTGCACCTCAGGGAGATCTGATTGTGGGGTAAGACAGAAGGAATAACGTAAGTGTTGAAGGCCTGAGTAAGTAAAATGAGAGGAAACGTGTAAGTGTTGAAGGTTTGAGCAAGTAGATGAAAGCTTTTACATTGTATAGTGGTGTATATATCCCAATCGTGTGTCAATGTCCACGATGTGGGATAAGGGGTGGAATGTCCTGGGTTAGTGTTATGACTACTCCTCTCCCTGCCCACCCCCCCGTCTGCACGGAGCTGCCTGCCGCCTGGCCTCCTCCGCCCCGGCTGGCCTGGCTGCTGGGCTGCTGCTGCCTGCTGCTTTGGTTGCTGCTTCTGCTGGTCTGCTGCTGCTGCTTTTGCTGCTTTGGCTGCCGCTTTTTCCCCTAGCTTTTGCCCCAGCTTCTCCTGCCCCCAGCTGCTCCCTCTTTCTCTGCCTTCTTCCCCTCATCCCGAAGATCTGCACCGGCTCCGGACGGAGGATCTGAACATCAGAGACTGCCTCTGGAAGCCTGCCACAGAAGCTTTGCACCCTTCCCAGCAGGGACTGACCGAGCCTCGTCCATCCTCGCTCACCTTGGTGAAAACGTTTTGTGTCATCTAGGGATTGTTCTTTCCTGATGTTGGGAAGTGTTTTGTTAAAATAAACAAGTTTTTTCCACTTTTTCCCTCGGAGGAAGTTCTTCCCGAACCCAGTAGTGGGAGGGAGAAGGAGTTCTGGGGTTTATTTTCCTAGGGGGACTCCTTTGCGAGATATCTCCCGTGAATTTGTCCTAAACCAGGACACACTTCAAAGCCCAGACATTCCCTCAGGATCCCCAAGTTCTTTCTTAGTGCCCACTCAATGCCCCAAGTGTCCTCCTGTCCCTCAAAATTCTTCCCCCAAGACCCAAAACTGCCCTGAATGTGCCCCAGAAATGTCTCCCTAGACCCCGAAGTGCCCACCCTGACCCTGTGTGGAAAATAGATGATAAAAAGATGAAAAAAATGACTAAAACATTATGAATTATCTTAAAGGGGAGAAATAAATAACCAATAGAGCTTAATTAATGAAGGGAATTGTGTTACTTAAAAGCAATGACCAATCATCTTTTTGGTTGCTAATAATGTATTTTTTATTACAAATATAAAAATTAGGTCATAAAATATAGAATAGTAATATTAAAATAAGGAAAATATAATTTTAAAATTAAATAACATTTTTATTATAAAGAGAAATTAATGAGGTTTTTTATATTTTGGGTTGTCAGCACCAGGTGGGAGATATCATGACATGGTTATGATGGGGGTGAGGAGCAGGTTGTCCAAACAGGGTCAGCCTGCAAGGGGCTCTTTCTTCAACGTGCCCAGACCTCCTAAGGAGACATTCTGCATCAAGGTCACTTGGGAAATGCTTCTATCACTTTGCCTCTGAACTGAAAAATAGAAAACATTCCCTTGAGTAAAATAAAGTCATGAGATGCACTTTCAAATCTTCACTTAAGAAAACTCCAAACTGTCTCCAAGCATCTGCACAAGCCCTGGAGACTTGAAGACAATTGAAGGAAGACAAAGAGCTCCTGGAATCTTTCTGTATTTTAATGATCCCCAAAGTTGTTATGAATGGAGTCTTTGATTGTTCGATTAATCAAACAACAAAAATTAAATTTAGCAGCAATTTATTAATAATAGCAGTAATTGTATATAAATGAATACAATCAAAGTATATTAGTTACGTATATTTAAGTAAATACAGAATTTGGCAGTGAGTATTTTAGTATAATTGAGGTTTGGTTCGAGTAAAGCATAAGCAAAACCAACCAGGGGTACAGGTAGGGCCCTTCCTGTCACAACATCTAAAATCCCACTTATATACTGTTTACTAATACATATTAATACAGAATGTTCTGGAAAGCTCCTCCTCGTTTCTATTCTAAAATCTACGTCACTATGTTGTGTTGCACATGCGTCACCAGTGGTCGGGGGTCTCTCCTCCTTTCGAGGGTCTTGTTTCCAATGAAGGCTCTGGGTCTTCCTCAGTGTTTGCTGTTTGACCTTGCAGGTAGCGCAGGCGCACTGAGCTTAGGGTTATATAATTAAATATATGTTCCGATAACAAGTCTTGTCCAAGTGGAATCATCCCAATTTGGCTCAAATCAAGGTTGAAAGTTTTATTTCTAGATGCTGTTCTTAGACCTATACCCTTGTGATACAGTATAAGCACTTTGTTCATTAAACTCCTAGTAAGGAATAATGAATTTCAGCCGGAGGTGAGACGGGTATGGACTTTGACCACATAGTTTCAATCACGAGCACGGTATGCATAATTTATGCTAAAACTAGCGGCTGGATTGTTTAACCAGTTTTTAAGAATTTTCCCCTAGGCTAGGAGGAATAAACAAAAAAAGCGCTCGGTGCCTCTTCCCTGCTGTGACCACCAGAAGACAAGATTACGACCCCCCAGCAACGGGCCTCGCGGATGCAGAGTACTCCAATGAAGGACACGTCAGCTGAATTAGAACTGTATAAAAAGACCTTGGCGGGAGAGGGAAATTGCGCGCCGTTTGTGGAGCAGTGCCTCCCGGCCGCCCAGCGCTGTTTTGCTTACTGTCACTTGCTAATAAACTCTAATTGATTAGAACTGACTTGATTCGGTTTTCATTCTCAGTCTATAACAATTTGGTGCTGTGACTCGGATAGGGACAGCCCGGTGGGACGCTCTCCCTTGGGGAGGCGCCCCGCAATTTTGCGGCCCCGTTCGAGAGACGCCCTCCGGGACCCTAACCGACGAATCCTAAATTCGGCAGTAAGCAAAAGAAAGCCGGCAACCCCGTAATCTTTGTGCACGAAGATCCGGACGAAGACGCAGGACGCGTGAGTATAGGCTGGTTATCCGTTCGGTTGGGGTTGGGTATCCCGGAGTGTGCTGAGTGAGACACCCGATTGCGGGCGAAGCGAGTGCGGACCCCTCAGTAGTGCATTTCCCACACCCCGCGAGGGGCTGGGTCACGAACAGGGGGCAGCAGGTGTGTGTGAGTGAGAAGGCACTCCGGAAGATGGGACAGAGGAAAAGCAAGCCCTCTGTTCCCATGGGCGGGGGACCCCAAGTTAAGCTCCCCGTCATATGAACAGATAGTCCATTAGGTTTAATAATCAAGACCTGGGATGCCTTCCCGTCTAGAGCGGGAAAGACAAAGCAAAAATGATACACTATTGCCTAAAAGTATGGAAGGGTCAGCAAATTAAGGAAGACCACCTCTATTGGCCAATTTTTGGTTCCTTTAAAGATTAAATTTGTCAGGCTTAAAATATTTATGTGAATTTAAAAGAGCCTTTTAAGTTAGAGGCATTGTTAAAATTTCAGTTTGTAGCAAAATCGTAGGTGGACATTAGAAAGAAATTGGAAAGCTAGAGGACTGGCAGACTAAGGAGTTAGAGGAATTGTTGAGGGAAGCACAGAAAGTGTACGTCTGGCAAGGAGATGAGGCTTAAAAGAGACATATGAGTGAGGCAATGAGTGGCAGGGCCAGGCACGGATGTGCGAGACCGGGGCACGGGCTGAGGGCTGTGGGGCAGCCGGGGCTCAGCGCCGGGCTGTCTGACCCCGCCACCCCCGGGCAGGGGCAGCAGTGGCCGCTGGCCCCCGTGGGGCTGCGGGACGCCCCGGCCCCGTGAGGCTCGGGGTGCCCAGCCGCCTGTGATGCTGCGGGCCGTGCTCGCTGGGAGCACCGGTGGGGGAGGAGCTGTGTTTGCACTGTGACAGGACACAAACTGACTCTGGTATACAGTGTGTTAAAAGAGGGAAAACAAGAATAGAGGAATATATGGGAAATGTAGATTGTACATGAAAAGATTAGGATTCTGTTTTAAGGATTTTGTGAGTTTTGCTGGAAAATACAAGTAATACAGGGAAAGCCATGGAAGTTTGCTAAATGTGTGAGAGGGGTTTGAAAAGCATGAGTTTTGATTGCTCCTCATTGTGAACTAAAATGAGAATGCAAATTAGTGTTGTGAAAAGTAACAAGTTTTATGCAGAAATACATCCGAAAGTATAAGCAGCCGCAGAGATATACGGAGTTTGTTTAGGCAAGCTTTGCAAAAAAAAAAATTAAAGAGTTTACTCCACCCTCAGGAGTTAAGCTGTTGCAATATGTAAATAATTTGCTGTTATTGAAAGAGCAGGAGGGGGTGGTTGAGTAGAGTGTCAAATATTTAGGACACCTTCTGACTGGGGGGTTGCAGTGTGTTGGTTCAGAAGGAGTGCAGAGAATTTTTTTGCCCCAAACTAACAAGGGATTGCGACAATTTTTGGAGTTAGTAAAGTACTGCAGAGCTTAAATTGAGAATTTTCTGTTGTGGCTAGACCTTTGTGCAGCTTTTTAACCCAGAGCAGTCCTGGTGTTGTGATGTGGACACCGGAGGTGGAGTAACATGTTTCTATTGTGGAAAAAGGAACATGTAAAAAAAATGTAAGAAAAAGTAGCAAATTAAAAGATGTTTAAAGAAGATTAGGGGGGTCAGGGGCTCTATTCGCTGGGGACACAGGAAAAATCAAAGCCCCTGGTAAAACTAAGAGTAGGTCCCCAACAAGAAGAAATTAATTTTTTTGTAAATTCCGGGGCGGAAAGGTCAACTGTTCAATCCCTGCCCCGTGGCTATAAAATTTCAAAAAAGGTACAAGTGGTGGGAGCTAAAAAAGAACCCTTTGGAGTGCCGGTGATAGAAAATGTAACCTTTGAACAGACTCCAGAATAGGCCTGGAGTCTCTATTGTTAGTCCCTGAAGCAAATTATAATTTATTAAGGAGAAACTTGATGATTAAGTTAAAAATTAGTTTAGAAGTTGTAGAAAACAAATTGAACATTAAATTATGTGCCCTACAAACAACGGATGTGAAAAAGATAAATCCCAAGGTGTGGTATACACCCGATACAGTGGGGAAATTAAAAATTAAACCTTTTAAAGTAACAATCAAAATTCCCGAGAATTAGGCAATAGCCCTTGTCCAAAGAGGGAGACAAAGCTTGAAACCCGAGATAAAAAGATTGTTAAAGAAAGGGCTGCTAGAGCCCTGTATGTCCCCCTTTAACACCCCTATATTACCAGTAAAAAGGCTAATAGAAAATACAAATTAGTACATGATTTAAGAAAAAGAAACAAAAGAACCGTGGAAAATTCCCGGTGGTTGCAAACCCGCATACCCTATTAAGCCAGCTAAAACCAGAAGATAAATGCTACAACGTAATAAACTTAAAAGATACATTCTGGTCCTGTCCGCTTAAGAAAACCTGCCGGAATTATTTTGCCTTTAAATGGGAAGACCCGGATACACACAGAAAACAACAAATAAGGTGTTAATCAAAGCCTAAAAAGAAATGTCCTTAACACCTCGTTGGGAAGGACCCTATGTTGTTTTGCTTACTACAGAAACAGCTGTGAGAACTGCTGAAAAGAATGGACTCACGCTAGTCGAGTAAAAAGACCCATTTGGTAAACGCTAAGAAGCCCTAGAAGATAGCCAGCTCGCCTGGGAACCTGAGAATCACCTTTAAAAATAAGAATTTAAACCCGGACTCAGAACTATTACTAATAAACTCTGAGCAATTAATTTAAAGACCCGAGTTGGTAAATTGGCTGAATATAGCTACCCCATTGTTAGTAATTTTAGAGTATACTGTGAGATATGGGGCTGTCATTGCTATCCTTTTGTATGTTTTATCTGTAAAGTGTGCCAGGAACGGTGGTGGACCCACTGCCAAAGGAACAGACCCCCAAGGGGAGTCTGTAAAGGGTGTTACCAAATAAAAGAAAGCTCACACAAGCCACCCTAAAGGTGGGAAAAATTACTGGGAGAATAGAACAGTCTCAAGAGTAGTGCAAAATATTTGTAAAAGAAGTGAACCCTGAGAACTATTGTTATCACTCCGACGAACCGGCACCATTTATAGCACAGATCATCAAAGGGTGTTGCCGAAAGGCCTTAACTGGGGCCCAGTGGGTCCAGAGTAATTCACAAGTAAAAGATAAAATTGGGAATCGTGTAAGAACAGAAAGGGGCGAAGCTACAGACCTCCTGAAGCCTACCTCTGCTGCCGAGAAGATGGAACACCCCGCGGCTGGCCGCAACCCAGTCGGCGGGCGAGGCAGAGAGGTAAGAGAGTGTGGAGGAGGGAACCCACCGAGTGGGACAACGCAAAAATCCTTCAAGAAATGCCCCTGGGATATTAATTCCCTAAGAAACCAAAAAACGGACACCACATTGGGACCAAAGGGCAAACACCCGGGGAGACAAAGAAATTTAAAAATAATGCTTTAATAATCAGGCTGGGACCCTACCCTTTCTGGCAGACTAAGTTAGTAATTTTGGAAATTTTTTTAAGTTGTCCCAAGGAAAACACAGCCACCGACCCTTCAGGTGGTCTCTAATCAGGTAAAAAATTAACAACCCACTCAGTTTAGAAAGGGGCTGGGGCCCCTAGCTTTACAAAGCACTTAAGCTCACTTGTAGTCATAAATAAAAAACAAACCCAACTAAAAGCGTTTTATATATATGCCCAAGCTTAAATCCTAAAAGAAGTTACTGTAATTCACCCAGAAAATATTATTGTGCTTATTGGGGCTGTGAAATAGTTGCCTCTGATTGGGAACCTGGGGCGGGCAAAAATAAATACCTTCAAGTGGGATGAGGCCCCCCAGGCTGCCAAAAACCTAAGCATTCATATAGTGGTAAAGTACTTAGAAGTAGTAATTGTTATTTCATTTATTTAAACATAGCCAACCCACAAGACCCTGGGTGGGTGATTGGGAGGACTTGGGGAGTGCGGTATTGGGAACCAGGCACCGATAGAGGAGGACTAATACTCATTAAGAAGGAGCCCTTGCCCCATGACTGTCAGGCCATAGGCCCGAACCCGATAATTAGGAATAACAATTCGCCTAAAGTAAATGACACCTTCACTAAAGGTAACGGCGCCCTGGCATCAGACAACGAGACCATAATACTCCCCACTGTAGACCCACAGCCAAACACTCTTTGGAGCCTTACGTATGCCGCTTATCAAGTTCTTAATGCCACTAAGCCTGACCTTACTGAACATTGTTAGCTTTGTTTTGATATTAATCCCCCTTTTTATGAAGCAATAGGAGTCACTGAAAAGTCTAGGCGGTCAAATGGAAGTAACTCCCCCTCAATGTGATTAGAAAGGTACTCAAGCTCGAGGAATAACTTTAGCAGCAGTAACTGGAAAGGGGAGGTGCATCGGGAATGTCCCGAAAAATAAAAAACACCTTTGTGGGGTAATAAGAAAAGCAAAGCAACCGAGAAACCCCGCCACCTGGTTAATCCCAGCCAGAAATACTAGATGGGAAGGAAGGAATAACTCCTTGTATTTCTCTCAACTTATTCAATGAAGCGTCAAATTTTTGTGTACAGGTATTGATAGCCCCTAAAATTATATATCACCCAGAAAAATATGCATATGAACCTCCAAGACATTAAGGGACGTCACTTGACAAAAAGGGAACCATCTGCAGCCTTAACCGTGGCCACTGTAATGCTAATTGGAGGAGCAGGGGTAGGAACTGGAGTAGCATCATTAGTAAAACAAAACCAAGAATTCAATTCCCTAAGGGTAGCTGTAGATGCAGACTTCGCCACATTGAGCAATCCATAACCGCTCTAAAGCAAGATGTTCGGTCACTATGGAGGTAGTGTTACAAAACCGAAGGGGTCTAGATCTAATCTTTTTACAACAAGGGGGATTGTGTGTTGCCTTAAGAGAAGAGTGTTGCACTTACGCGAATAAAACAGACATTGTAAGGGATTCAAAGGCCAAGCTAAGAGAGGGGTTAGAGCGAAAAAAGAAAAAAAGGGAAGCCCACCAAAGCTGGTATGAGACTTAGTTTAATAATTCTCCTTGGCTCACTGCCCTGTTGTCAACCATACCAGGACCAATCATTCTCCTGGTATTAGGATTATCTTTTGGCCCCTGCATCTTTAATAAAATCATAAAAATTGTAAAAAGACGACTAGAGGCAGCACATCTAATGCTCATCCGAGCTAACTATAAGCAAATACCTAGTGATCCGGAGGTAATTGAAACCCTTGCCTTGAGTCATAGAGAACTGAAACGTTTTAATGAACAGAATGGTAAAAGAGAAAAGGAGGGATTGTGATACATTGTAAACACTTTGTTCATTAAACTCCTAGTAAGGAATAATGAATTTCAGCCGGAGGTGAGACGGGTATGGACTTTGACCACATAGTTTCAATCACGAGCACGGTATGCATAATTTATGCTAAAACTAGCGGCTGGATTGTTTAACCAGTTTTTAAGAATTTTCCCCTAGGCTAGGAGGAATAAACAAAAGCCCTGCGCCTCTTCCCTGCTGTGACCACCAGAAGACAAGATTACGACCCCCAGCAACGGGCCTCGCGGATGCAGAGTACTCCAACGAAGGACACGTCAGCTGAATTAGAACTGCATAAAAAGACCATGGGGAGAGGGAAATTGCGCGCCGTTTGTGGAGCAGTGCCTCCCGGCCGCCCAGCGCTGTTTTGCTTACTGTCGCTTGCTAATAAACTCTAATTGATTAGGACTGACTTGATTCGGTTTTCATTCTCAGTCTATAACACCACAATACCAGGACCGCTCTGGATTAAAAAGTTACACAAAGGTCTAGCCACAACAGAAAAATTCTCGATCCAAGCTCCACAGTACCCCACCAACCCCAAAAATTGCCGCAACTCCTTGTCAGTCTCGGGCAAAAATCCCCTGCACTCCTTGTGGACAAACACACTGCAACCCCCCAGTCAGAAGGTGTCCCAAATATCTGACTCTCTCCTCAACCACCCCTTCCTGTTCCCCCGACAACAGCAAATCATCTACATATTGCAACAGCTTAACTCCTGAGGGTGGAGTAAACTCTTTTAATATTTTCTGAAAAGCTTGCCTAAACAAACTCCGTATATCCCTGCAGCTGCTTATACTTCCGGATGTATTTCAGCATAAACCCTCCCAGACATTTTACACAAAGATATTACAGACAGTAACACAGACTCTGTGTTACTTCTTACTTTTTTTTACTCTTGTTACTTTTCACGACACTAATTTGCATTCCTACTCTAGTCATCAAATCTCTTCCCAGTAAATTACAATCACAATTAGGAGCAATCAGAAACTCATGCTTTTCAAACCCCTCTCACACATTTAGCAAACTTCCATGGCTTTCCCTGTATTACTTGTATTTTCCAGCAAAACTCACAAAATCCTTAAAACAGAATCCTAATCTTTTAACGTACAATCTGCATTTCCCATATATTCCTTTATTCTTGTTCTCCCTCTTTTTATCACACACCGTATACCGGAGTCAGTTTATGTCCTGTCACAGTCCAGACACAGCTCCTCCCCCACCAGTGCTCCCAGTGAGCACGGCCGGCAGCATCACAGGCGGCTGGGCACCCCGAGCCTCACGGGGCCGGGGCGTCCAGCAGCCCCACGGGGCCGGGGCGTCCTACAGCCCTGCCCGCGGGTGGCGGTGTCAGGCACAGCCCCGCGCTGAGCCCCGGCAGCCCCACAGCCGCCAGCCCGTCCTCCCGGTCCTGCACATCCGTGCCCGGCCCTGCCACTCATTGCCTCACTCATATGTCTCCATACTCCTTTTCAATTCTGTTCCAACGCACAAACACTCTCCATCCACCCGCTGCTGTCGAGACCCCCTCTCGATTCCCCTTATTGCCCCCCCAGGGCATGGATTATCAAGACCCCTTCTCGACTCCCCTTTTTGCCCCTCCAGGGCATCTATATAACATAACAATATAAGCTCCTTTGCCACCTTATACTCTGGCCACACAAAATAACAATATTTTACCATAATTTCCATAGTTGCCTCTGGGTAAATATACAATCTGTCCCAATATCTCAGCATTTTCCCCAAGGGATTGTCCGGGTGCCCTTTCCCGGCTTCACCCTTCCAACCCACCATGGGTGTCCTGTTTCACCTGTGCAAGCAATCCTCCATGGCTGCCCTGCCAGGTGTACCTGTGCTGCTCTCCCATGGGTTCTGTGTTTCACCTGTGCTACCCTCCATGGTGCCCTCCCAGGTGTACCTGTGCAACCCTCCATGGGTGTCCTGTTTCACCTGTGCAACCCTCCATGGGCGCCCCCTGCAGGTGTACCTGTACAAGCCTCCACGGGTTCCCTGTTTCACCTGTGCTACCCTCCATGTGTGCCCTCCCAGGTGTTCCTGTGCTGCCCTCCATAGACGCCCTGTCAGATTTGCTTCCCGAGGATCCCACTTTACTCACCGGTGAGATTTTCACTGGTCCTTCCCTGTGGACTCTTCACGGACCCCCTTGGTCCGCCACTCATCTGTCTCCTGGACAGTCTTGGGAACCCAATCGATCGCCCAGTGCCAGCCGGCACCCAGGGGAGCTGATCACCGAAACTGGGTGAGGCGCGCCTTCAGCTCCACCCGCTGCCCGCTGCCCCGCACGGTGGAAATATCCCTGACAGGAGTCCCCCAAATTGTAAGGAAAATTAATCCACAAACACCAGAGGTTTATGTCCAAAAAGGAGACAGAGGAGTCCTTTTTGCTTTGTTCGAATAAAGGGAGAGGCCATAGGGCATTCCCCTGCGATCTCTCCAATTTTTGGAGGATGCAGCCTCCCTTTTTATCCTATTTTCCTGGCTGCATTTCCCTCTCTCTTTCCCCATTGGCTGAGGTACTTGAGAGGCATGGACTTCCCGGAACGCCTGACACCTGAGATTCCCCTCTAATGTATAACTCTCCCTTTTTAATTTTTAATTCTTATAGAATTCATAGTTCCACCCTTCGTGCCCCCCCCGTTTCTTCTTTCATCTTGTGATACCCAGTTTCATTTACCAGCAAACCTACAGTTTGTTTGTAAATTTCTTTTCCCATTCATCAATCAGTGGTATCCATCCCATTGTTTCTTTTATCTCTTGGTGCTAACTCTACCTATCAACAGATCTACAGCTTGTTTGTAAAGACAAATGTGACATTCCTCTCACTGGGGTGTTGGTCTGGGGGCCCCCCTGGTGGTCCCAGGGTCCCAGGCTGCACAGCTGTCACCACCTCCTGCTTCAGGTGGTGGTTCTGGTGGGACCTCTGTTCCTCAGGGCTCTTCCTGCAGCCAGAGAACTTGTAGGGACTCTTCTCCAGGTGGGTCCTCCAGGTGTTCCTTGAGCTTTGGACTCCTACTGGAAGTGACTGGGCTCTCCTGGGATCATACAGAGATCATACTGCGAGTGATTGGGAATGACTCCAAGCATGATGAAGGCAACTGGGATATATTGAGAGTGTCTGTAATCCTATTGGGGTTGACAGGGACCACACTGGCAGTAATAGGGACCATGCTGGGGGCAACTGGGACCGTGCTGGAGGAAACTGAGAGCAAGTGGAAGGGGCTGGGACTACACTAGAGGCCACTGGTATCACACTGGGAGGAACAAGGAGCAATTGGAACCATGCTGAGGGAAACCGGGATTACACTGGGAGTGACTGGGCTCTGGCAAGCACAGCATGGTGAGGAGCAGGAGGACAACTCCCATCCCAGCCCCACAAATAGCCCCTATTCCCATGAATCTCCCCAGTCCCTGGCTCCCCCTACTCACCCTGCTCTGACTGTACTGCACTTGCAGCATCTCCAGGTTGATGTGGTGGATGTGCTGGGAGCACTTGCCAACCTGGGTTTGGGAATCCTGATATTGCAGCTCAAATCTGGTCCTGCTCAAAGGGGCTCACATCCAGGCGCACCAGAAGGTGAGTGAGGAGGCTGGAGAACTGGCTGAAGCTCTTCCCACATTCCAAGCCCTTGTAGGGCTCTTCCCTGCCATCAAGCTGCTCAGGAGCCACCAGCTCTGAGCTGCATCTGAATCTCTGGCTGCCTTCCTGGCCCACGCTGAGTCTTTCCTCCTCAGGGCTCCCTGAGCTGTGTTTGCAGCCCCTCCACATGCAGGAACTCCCAGGCTTTTTGTCCCTACTGAACTAGTGTGCTGCCAAGCCTCTCCAAACGGCCTCTTCCAATAAGTTCTGTGTGGAGACCAAATGAATTCCCAGCTAGGGAATGCAACCCCTGTTCTGTTCCCTGGGTCAACCCTGTGCCCTCTGCCTGTCTGTCAGCATTTCGGTCACTCCCACCCTGTTTTTCTGTTGGCCCTCTGCCCTAACCCCTGCCTTGTAACACCCCCATGTCCTCTGATAATTGCTTTCTGATGTTTTCCCCGCCCTGCTCATCCCATGTATTTCAGCCTAAACCCTCAAAGCCCCTTGGCCTTTGTTCCCTGAACCCTGGACCATGCACAGCTGTGGCTGAAATAAACATCTCTGTAAAACCCCTGCAAAGGCCCTTCCTGCTCTCTTACTTGATTTCACCCCAAGCAACACCAGATGCAACAGTTCTGCTGTAGGGATTTGTCCTCCCTGGTCTCCATCCTCAGCTCCCTATCTGGGGGAGGAAGGACAAGGAGAGGATGAGATTTTCCCTCTGGCACGGGAAGGGGAAGGAGCGCATCCCCGGCAGGATGGCGTTGTCAGCGGGGTTATCCTGCAGCCAGGGGCCGTGCTGGGCTGGGAGATGGAGCAGGAGAGAGGGGGAAAGGGGCAGTGACTTCCTTTTCACCTGCCTGCATGTCCCAGAACAACTTCTTCTTTGTCATGGCCTTCTCCTTCTCCATTTGGCCAAACTTTGGGAACTGGAATCCCAGTTTTGGGGGAAAATGAAGTGTGATCGCATTGGCTTGGGTGTTCCTCTTGCCCAAGTCTATTCCTAGAGATCCCCAGGTGTCTGGTATCCATAAAAACCTCCACACCACCCAGATTCAGCCACGCTCAAAAAACCACCCATCCTGGAGTTCCCCTCTCTTGTGTCTCCACTTTGAGGTTCAGGGGTTCCTCCCATCCAGCCTTCTGCAGCTCCAGGGTGTATTGGTATCACCTCTCTCTGGGCTGCTGGGGCTCCTGGCAATCCCATAGCTTCCCTTTCTCTGGGCTCTGCAGCTGGCTGTCACAGGGGCTCCAGGGGTGCTGCCTGTCCGGTGTGCCTGTTTCAGGGCCCTGAGGTGCCCATGGGTTTCCCTTGTCCGTGGTCCCAACATCTCCAGGCTGCCGGGGTGGAAACCCCTCCAAAAAGAGGCCGGGGTTCCCCCAGTCCGGGCTCCACGTTCCAGGGTGCCAGGGGTCCCCCTTATGGGGCCCTTGGCCCCCGCAGGCTGCAGAGGGTCCCCCAGCTCCGGTGCCGCCCTTCCCCGCGGTGCCAAGCCCCAGCCCCGGCGGTCCCGGGCGATCGCCTCGTGGCTCCGGGCTGACAATGCAGCGCCTGAGCCGGGCAGCCCAGCCCCCAGCGCGGGAGGGTCCCACGCATCCCCCGGCCCAGCGCCGGGGCTGTGCCGGCCCCAACAGCGGCACCCCCAAAACTCTGCCGGCTCGGAGCCGCCGAGCGGCGCCCGGCCCTTGGCCCGAGCAGAGAGCTCTGCCCGGGGGCTCCCGGGGAAAGGCGGCGCTCGGCAGCGGCCCCGGCCCGCCCAGCCCGCGGCAACCGCCCCGCATCGGGACAAAATCCTGCCCCAAGGAGCCGCTTGCAACGCCCGCCTGCGGCTCGTCCGAGCCCCAAAGATCCCGGCAGCTGCCCCGCGGTCGCAGGAGGGGCTTTGGAGCAGGGAGGCTCTGCGGCCCCCGGGCTGTGCCCCCTCCCAGGCCGTGCCCGTCCCGGTGCTGATGCTTGGCCCGGGCTCTCTCGCTGCTCCCGGCTCCCGCAGAGTCCCGGCGTGCCCGGGCACGACCGCCCCTGCTCCGCACAGGGTCAGTGTCCATTGCCGGCCCCTTGCCGGGGGCTCCGGCCATTCCCCACCCCTGGCACAACCCGCAGCTCCCACCGCAGCTCCCTGAGCCGAGCACCGAGGGTTCCGCAGCGAGGCACAATATTCACTTCATGCAGTCTTTGTTTTCTCTGCTTAGATGTGCAAAACCAGCTGCTGCTAAGACAATCCTATCTCAGATTGAAGGGTTCCCACCCAAAATGCTGCATTCAGTTGTGACACACCATTAAAAATGCAAGAGCAAACCAGACAGCTGATTACAGAATCTTGCAAAATCACATCCAAGAACATTTTGGTACAAAATCAAATATGAACAGAAGCTGAGCAAGTCAACAACGTTAGAAAAAAAGCTTTGAATACTACGACTAAAAGAGCTCAGGCAATGCATTTGATTGGAATGAGCCCTCTCTTTCTGACACGTGAGCAATGCCATTTAATTTCCCAAACCAGAGAAATGGGGAGCCCTGGCAGCAGCTTCACACACAGCAATGACACAGAACAGGGCAGGGCAAGAGGCTGCCAAAACTCTAACTTCTACTTGCAATTAATAACTTTTGAGTTCTACTAGTCAAAAAGACTAATAATAATAATAATAGCAATAATAGAGATAATAACAATAATAACCATTAATAATGGTAATAAAACCCCTACCATACTTACACTAGGTTTGCATGGCCAGGTTTTGGTAACAGGGGGCTCTAGGAGCCCCTTCTGTAAGAGGCTGCTGGAAGCAGCTGCTCCTCCATGTCCCGCAGAGTCAGCACCAGCTGGCTCCAGGACGGACCGGAGCTGGCCAAGGGTGGGCCAGTTAGAAATGGTGGTAATGCCGATTGAAGAAAATCAGTTATCATGCAGTTGTAACTGTGGCCAGGGAAGAGCAGGGTGAGAACATGAGAGAGGAACAAGTGTGCACACAGCCAGGGCAGGGCAGGAGGAGGGGCAGGAGCTGCTCCAGGGGCTGGAGCTGATTGCCCTGACATTCCGTGGTGCAGTCCGTGCTGAGGCAGCCGGGTCCCTGCAGCCATGGAGGGCACGGAGTGCAGAGATGCACGTGCAGCGCCTGGAGGAGCCCGTGCCGGAGCAGGGGAGTGCCTGAGCGGAGACTGGGACCCCGTGAGAAACCTGTGCTGGAGCAGGGACCTGGCAGGGTCCTGCAAACCCGTGGAGAGAGGAGCCCACGCTGGAGCAGGGTCCTGGTAGGACTTGTGAGCCCATGCAAGTGTGACTCACGTTGGAGGAGTTAGTGAAGAACTGCTGTCCATGAGATGAACTCACCTTGGGGAAGTTCATGGAGAAGCGTCTCGGGGAGGGACCCCTTGGTGCAGCAGGGGAATGACTCCCCTCCCCAAGCAGCAGGAGAAACAACACGTGATGAACTGACCAGAACCCCCATTCCCTGTATCCCTGCACCCCCTGGGGCAGGAGATAGGGCTGGGAAGGAGGGAGGGATGGGCAGAAGGGGTTTTTACTTTATTACTTTATTTATTTACTTCTCACTATCCTGCTCTGATTTGGAGAGTAATAAATTTAATTAATATCTCCAATTTCAAACCTGTTTTTCCCATGATGGCATTTGCTGAGTGATCTGCCCCAGTCCTTATCTCAACCCATGAAGCCTTCATTCTATTTTTCTCTCCTGTCCATCCTGTCCATCTCTGGAGGGGAGTGAGAGAGCAGCTTTGGTGGGTGCCTGGCATCCAGACAGGGTCAACTGACAACACTTCCTTTCTCTCATTCTTCCTCTCTTTCCAGAGGTCACAGTGAAGAGGTTGAGTGGGGCGTTCATGGGGGAGTGAAGGTGGTGGGGAGCAGCGGGGACAGGAGCCCCAGGGATGTGGGACAGGCATGAGAGGGGCCCAGGCAGCTGGCAGGGGGCAAGGCCTGTCCCCCTGGCCCAGCAGGAACCCCGTGCCCTGCCCAAGGCGCTCCCACCAGGGGCTGGGCCCAGAGGCAGGGGGAGACCCCAGTCCCGGGGGCGGCGTTTCTGCCCCGACCCCCGTCCAGCCCAGCCTGCCCCGAGTGCGCAGTGACCGCTGGCACGGCTGCACTGGACAGCGTGACCTGCTGGGGACACTGAGAGCTGCCCCCTGTGACACTGCCCTTGGGATGTCACAGGCACCAAACAAATCACAGCCAGCCCCGCTCCTTGTGATGTCACAGGCACCAGAGCACATCACAGCCCCGCTCCTTGGGATGTCACAGGCACCAGAGCACATCACAGCCCTGCTCCTTGTGATGTCTCAGCCCCTATGAGTGTTCCAAGTGTGGGAACAGCTTCTCAGAGAGCTCTCATTTGACCAGACACCAACGGAGGCAGCACTGAGGGAAGCCCTGCGAGTGCCCCGAGTGTGGGAAGAGCTTTGTGCCAGTCTTAGGTTGCAATGCCAGATGTAACCAGAAGTATATATTCTATCACCATCTGTTGAAACCAGGTGGAGCAGTGCTCCTTATCTCTTCCATGACCCATCCCTCATAACTCCAGGGGGAATATCCTCTGTTAATAGGCCAGCTGTTAAAGCCAGGCGGGGCAGTTTTCTTTATCTCTTCCAGGACCTGGAAATGTGAAATTTGAAACATCAGAGAAGCCTTTCTCCACTAAATTCCCAGAGGAAGACCAAGCCCATCTTCATCACCACTAGACGTTAGAAAAGAAACTAAACCCTTATCCAAAATCATTGCTTCAACAAAACCACATCTGTCACTCCAAGAAAACTATAGCCACCATTTAATCACATTGCTACCAACACCCTGACCAACAGGGTGTCAGGGTGTATTCTGACTCTGTCAGTGTTCTGGTTTTTATGCTACTATATTTTTATTTTAATTTTCCTAGTAAAACACTTTGATTTCTATTCCCATATGTTGAAAGAATACAGTGCCCCAGCTGGTGAGACACCCTCCCCCTGCCTCAAAGAGGGACAGGCCGATGTTGCAGCAGTGGAACCCACACATGTTACAACCGTCCAGGTTCCAGCTGAACTGCTAGGGCAGTCACAGCCAGCAGCAACTGCCCCCGTAAAAATGAAAATATCTAATAGGAAATCAGAGCACCCAGTTAATAGAGATAAGGAAGGAGGGCCCTCACAACCTGTAGGTGAGTCAGAGGTTATCACCAAGTCCCTGTCGTGTAAAAATCTCTGTAATCTGCGAAGAGACATTGTACAAGGCTTATACAACCTCGCTACTTCCAGTCTTGGACCTTACGGGAACAGGTGCACAACTGATGGATGGCACTCAGGCACGGAATTTGGGACCCTTGGCCCAGGACTCAGGTGTGGATCAGGTATTTGTAAGGGAGCCAGGGCCCCTTCCCCTCTGGGAACGGCTTTTAATGAGTGTGAGAGAGAGGTTTGTCCACAGACAGAGAATGCAGGAGCACCACCATAGAATGCACTGGAAGACCCTTGAGGAAGGAATCCAGCAGCTGAGAGAACTGGCGATATTAGAGATACTTTTTGGGTGGGGCGGACAGCATGACAATGACCCTGACAAGATCAGGTGCACAGGGCAGATGTGGAATTTGGCAAATCTAGGGTCATCTTAATACACCACCTTCACACCTTCATTGTGACAATTAATGCTGATAACAACTGAGAGACAGTGGGTTCTGTTGCTAACAAGCTTAGAAATTACAAGAGTATGACCAATGGCCCAATGCAGACTCATTCTCTGCTGTGGTTAAGGAACTCAAAGAAGAGTTTAAGTAAGAAATGAGGGAGATAAGGGAAGAGGTGAGGAAGATCAACGTGGCATCAGTGCGAGTCACAGGCCCCAAAGTCAGAGCCCAAGGTCCCCCAGCTAGGGAGAGAGGGTACACCCCATGAGCTGACCTGTGGTTCTTCCTGTGTGACCATGGGGAAGACATGGGAAAATGGGATGAAAACCCACTTCTGTCCTGGCAGCACGGGTGTGTCAACTCAGGGAGGGAAATGCTAACCGAGGGAGCCACACTTAAGTGAGGGTAGCCTAAACCTCCCACGACCAAGTTGCAGGATATTACAGAAGGGAGGATGATCTGTCGGATCCTCTTAAAAGAACCTCTAGTATGTATGCCCAGGAAGGAAATAATAACCAGGGTTAGGGGGGCCCTGCCTCTAGCCAGGAAGAGGCATGGGAAAACCGGTCTTTTGGATGGAGTAGATCCAATGGCCTGGCACATCAGAGCCACAGAAATATAGTGCGTTAGTTGATACTGGTGCACAGGGTACCCTAATGCCATCAGGACATGTGGGGAAAGAACCTGTTTCCATTGCTGGGGTGATGGCAGGATGGCAGGAATTGACTCTGCTGGAGGCTGAGGTGAGCCTGACAGGGAAGGAGTGGCAGAAACATCCAATTGTAACTGGCCGAGAGGCACAGTGTATTCTAGGCATAGACTTTCTCAGGAACAGCTGCTGTAAAGACCCAAAGGGACTCTGGTGGGCTTTTGGAACAGCTGCTGTAGAGGCAGAGGGCATTAAGCAGTTGAACACCTTGCCTGGACTATCAGAAAACCCATTTGCAGTGGGACTTCTGATGGTAGGAGAGCAGCAAGTACCAATTTCCATCTCAACAGTGCACTGCCAGCAGTATTGGATGAATCAAGATGCCATGATCCCCATCCATAAAATTTTGACTAGAAAGCCAAAGGGTGGTCAGTAAAACCCACTCACCCTTCAACAGCTGCAATTAGCCTGTGGGCAAGTCTGACAGAAAATAGAAATTGACTGTAGACTATTGTGCCTTGAATGAAATGACTCCACTGTGGGAGCAAAGACAGAGAGTACTGTGGATTTAATTAGCATAAGCAGTTTGATAACCAAGATGCCTTGGCAAGAACAAACAGAGCTTTGAAGATTGCATGAAGACTGGATCAAGACTGCTGACAGGAAAGAAGATTGAATCAAGTAGAAATGTTGCAAAATGTATAAGTTTGTCTGTGTGATGTTTAACCCAATCAATATACTAAAAAAATACTCGCCTCCCTAAAAATGTATATAAGCATATGTAGCTCACAGTAAGTTTGGATTCTGATCACCAGTCAGTAGTCCCTGTTTCTCTCTCAATAGCTGCTGAGCGCTGCCGTGCCGGACATGCTGGAACTCCAGTACGAGCTGGAGTCCAAGGCAGCAAGGTGGTATGCCACCACTGACATTGCCAATGCATTTTTCTCCATTCCTCTGGCAGCAGAGTGCAGGCCTCAGTTTGCTTTCACCTGGAGAGGTGTGCAGTACACCTGGAACCGACTGCCCCAGGGGTGGAAACACAGCCCCACCATCTGCCACGGACTGATCCAGGCTGAACTAGAAAAGGGTAAAGCTCCAAAACATCTACAGTATACCAATAACATCATTGTGTGGAGGAACACAGCAATAAAAGTATTTGAGAAAGGAGAGAAGATCCTCCAGATTCTGCCGGAAGTCGGCTTCACCATCAAGAAGAGCAAAGTCAAGGGACCTGCCCAAGAGATCCAGTTCCTAGGAGTAAAGTGGCAAGATAGATGGCATCAGATTCCCACAGAAGTTATCAGTAAGATCACCACAATGTCTCCACCAATCAGCAAGAAGGAAACACAAGCTTTCCTAGGAACCATAAGTTTTTAGAGAATGCACATTCCTGAATACAGCCAGATTGTGAGCCCTCTCTACCTGGTTACCTGCAAGAACGATTCCAACTGTGGCCCTGAACAGCAACAAACCTTTGCCCACATCAAGCAGAAAATTGCTCATGCAGTGCCCTTGGCCCAGTCAGGATGGGACCAGAGGTGAGGAATGTGCTCTACTCTGCAGCCAAGAACAATGACTTGTCCTGGAGCCTTTTGCAGAAGGTGCCTGGTGAGACTCGAGGCTGAGCACTAGAATTCTAGAGTCAAAGTTACAGAAAGACTGAAGCAAACTACACTCACAAAAAAAAAAAAAACCCCACACAACAAAAATCTTAGCCACCTATAATAAGAAAGTTCAAGCCACCTCAAAAGTAATTAGCACAAAAGCACAACTCCTCCTGGCACCCCCACTACCGGTGCTGGGGTGGATATTTAAAGAAAAGGCTCCTTCTATCCACCACCCCACTAACACCACATGGAGCAAATGGATTGCCCTCATCACACAGCACGTCTGTATTAGAAACACAAATCACCTTGAAATTTTAAAAATAATTACAAACCAGCCACAAGATAACCTTTTTCTCACTGACAAAAGGAGCAGAAACAAGCAACCCAGGCTAAAAAGCTCCACCATACAACCAACTACCAGCAGAAGAAACACACTATATTCTTTTCACTGACAGTTTCCGTCTCATCGTGGGGATGAACCAGAAGTGGAAAGCGGCTGCATGGAGCCCCATACGAGTCGCACAAGCTACTGAAGGAGAAGGTGACCAAGTCACTTGCTAAACTCAAAGCCATTCAGCTGGCTCTGGACGCTGACTGAAAGAGAGAAGTGGCCAAAGCTCTACCTTCACACTGAATCATAAATAGTAACCAATGCTCTGTGGAGTTAGCTAGAAAGGTAAAAAAGCCAGCTAGCAGCATAAAGGAAAACCAATCTAGGCTGCTGATGAGTGGAAAACATTGCCACTCAGATAGAGAAACTATCTGTAAAAGTCATGTAGACAGCCACATCCCCAAAAGTCAGGCTAATAAAGAACACCAAAACAACGAGCAAGTAGATCAAGCTGCAAAAATAGAGATGTCACCAATAAATTTAAATTAGCAACATAAGGGAGAGTTGTTCCTAGCTCAATAGGCCCATAATGCCTCAAGCCACCAAGGCAAAAATGCCACCTATAAGTAGGCACAAAACTGAAAAGTAGATTTAACCATAAATAGCATTTTCAAGTTATCTGTAAGTGTAAGACGTGTTAAAATCAAGCAGGCCAAGCCGATAAAGCCTCTATAATATGGGGGCAGTAGTCCAAATATAAGTATAAAGAAGCCTAGCAAATTAACTACATCACACTGCCTCAAACCCCCAAGACAAGTGCTACATGATCACAATTGTAGAAGCCACTACACCTCACACTACTACTCAAAACACCATCTTAAGCCTAAAAAGCAAGTCCTATAAAGACATAGCACCCCTGAGAGAATTGTCAGACAACAGGACCCATTTCAAGAACAGCCTTATAAACACCTCAGCCAAAACCATGATATTGAATAAATATATCATATCCCTTATCATACACCAGCTGCCAGGAAAGCTGAACTGTACAACAGACTAGTTAAAATTGCCCTAAAGGCACTTGGCAGGGAACATTCAAAAATTGAGAAATGAACTTAACAAAAGCCACCTAAATAGTCAACACCTGAGAGTCCATCAATCAAGCAAGTCCTGCCTAGTCTGAAGCCTCGCACACAGTGGATGGGGATAAAGTCCCTGTAGTACACATAAAAGGTATTTTAAGACTGTTTAGATCAGGCCCACCTCAAGCAAAGGCAAACCAATCCGTACAATTGTTTTGCTCAAAATCTAGTTACACTTAGTAGATAGATACAGAAAGATAAAGAAACACATTGGTACCACAAAAACCTAATCTTAAGTGAGAACTGTGTAAAGTTTCACTGTGGATAAAAATAGTAGAGTTTAAAGAAGGTATTAATTTAGGGTATGATGCAGATGGTAATAGAATAAGCAGTAGATAATGTCTTAAGTTGCAATGCAAGATACAAGTAAAGTATATATTCTATCACCATCTGCTGAAACCAGGTGGAGCAGTGCTCCTTACCTCTTCCATGATCCATCTCATAACTCCTCCCCACAAGGAGTTATACCTTATGGGAGATGCGCCACCCCAAGGAGAAAAGCCAAGTATTTCCTACCTAAATAAAATCTGAAATTTGAAACATCAGAGCAACCTTTCCCACTAAATTCCCAGAAGATGACCAGGCCTATCTTCATCACCACTAGATGTTAAAAAAGTAACTACACCCTTCTCCAAAATCATTGCTTCAACAAAACCACACCTGTCACTCCAAGAAAACTATAGGTACGATTATTCAGACTGTAACCAACACCTTGACCAACAGGGTTACAGGTTGCATTCTGACCTTGCCAGAGTTTTGGTCTTTATATTACTATCCTTTCATTTTAAAAAATGAAAACTGCTATTCTACTTCCCATATCTTTACCAGAGAGCCCCTTAATTTCCAAGTCATATTAATTTAGTGGGAGGGAGTTTACATTTTCCGTTTCAAGAGAAGTTCCACACCTCCTTAGCAGACACCTCTCTTTCAAACCAAGTGTCACGATCCGCTCAACCCGAGTGGGAGTCGTGATGGTTCATTCGACCCCAGGGTGCAAAAGACAAAAGCAAGAGACTCAGGTTTGTTTAGCAGAAAGCAATAATGCAGTTTATTGAGTGCCAAAAAGAGAGAGAGAGAGAGAGTGAGAGAGAGAGGAAGGATGGGATATAGCTACCAACAGACGGGACGCATCCTCGTGGCCGTCCAACGAGATGCATCCTCAATCCGTTGGGGAGAAAGAGATCTCGGGGTCTTTAATTTGAGGATGTTTTTTATAGTCTTTTCCAAAGCGAGTGACTTCTGGCCAAAAGGTGGGAAGATTTATGGACTATTGTATGTGGAGATCGTTGCTCCAAGAAACAGGTGGAAACAGGACGCTACAGCAAGTAGCCTGCTCGAGAGCAGCGCACCATGGCAAGCTCCAGGCACACCAACAGTCCTGTGACCAGTTCATTGTTCTCACACCTGTGGGAGCCTTGTTGGGTAAACCAGTCTCATGAGAGACCAGTCCTGGTCCAATGAGCACCACCTGGAACAATCACTTGGCGTTCTTCCCATCCCTGGCCAGCGCCTTTAAACTGCAGTTTGAGGGGTCTTCTTAGGCCTCAGGCGAGGGTCGTTGGGCAGAACAAACAAGAGGCTTTCAGACAGACTCTTACACCAAGACAGTGCACTGCTGCAGCTCCAATCCCCATGGCAGGATCCACACTGGATGATCCCCAGTAACCTCCGGTGGGCAGAGCCCCGCTGAGCCCTGGTGCCGCTGATCTGTGTTGAGAAGTCACCTGGCTGGGGGCTCCACATCCTCCCCATGGCCTGGATTTTCTTTGCATTTCTCTTTGTCCTTCCCAAACACCCAAAACCAGGGTAAAAATAAAGATGATAAATACCGACCTGCTTGAGGACATGGGGGGATCTTCCAGGGGATGTGGGGGACGCTTGGTTCCAGGGATTTGAGGGGTCCTGGGAGGGACCTGGGGGTTGCTCAGGGCTTTGGGCACTCCAGTTCCAGCAGTTCTGGCTGCACTGGGAGACCCTGGTGGAGGTTTTAGGGCTGCTGATAAAGGACCACCTGCCCTGGACCTTTTCGTATGTCCCCCCATCCTACCTTCCACTGTGCCCTGTCCAGGATCCCCCTCTCCCTGATGTCACTCCCCTTGGCCCCAGCCCATTCCCGTGTCACCCCACCTTCGGGTCCTGTACCCCTCCCAGTCCAGATCCCATTCCCGGTCTCATTCCTATATTCTCGCTCCCTGTCCTGTATTCTCTGCCCACTTGCTGTTCCCATATTCCCAGTTCCATATACCCTGTCCTGTTCCCATTCTTGTATTGTCCATCCCAGTCTCATTCCCATATTTGCAATTCCATATTCCCTCTCCTGCTCCCATATTCCCATTGCCAATGCTATTCCCATATTCCCTTTCAGTTCCCTGTCCCCATCCCTGTTGCCTTGCCATTCTTAATCCCCAGCCCATATTCACTCAAATATTGCTGTTTCCATATTCCCAGTCCCTGTCTCCATTCCCGGCCGTTCCTGAGGGCCGCTTCAGCCAAGGGGGCCTGAGGCCTCCACAGCTCGGGCTGCCTGTGCCACGAACTCTTCAGACCTGCTGCTGCCCTTGGCCAGTTGCAGAGAGCACAAGGCTTTGGGCATTGCTCACAGGCCCCCAGCTGGCCACAGCAGCCCATCCTGCCAGCAGCCCTGCGCCTCAGAGCCCTCCCTCATGCTGGGGCCGTGCAGGGGCCATGGGCCTGCACCAGGCTCCTGTTCTTGCCACATGAGCAAGGCTGCAGCTCCAGCCTTTGGGCCCTGGGCCGCAGCAGCCCAGGGGAGGCCCAGCTGCAGAGCTCCCAGCCCCGATGTGTTTCTCTGCAGCACAGCTGAACACTGATCCCCATCCCAGATTCTCTCTCCTCTGCTGCTTCCACATTCCCTGTCCTGTTCCCATATTCCCATCGCCGGTCCCATCTTTGGATCTGCTCACTAGTTTCGTCTTTTCCTATTGTAAGCGCAACTGAGCAAAACATAAAATGACAGACAATCAATTATTTCAGATAACTACCTCAAGCTCTGTTTTCTTTCTAACTTCTAACTTTTAATTATTTTCAGTATGGTAACTAAAAATCCTAATTTTTCTAATATTAGTGTTTCCTTCCCCACTTCTCCTTTGAAATGAGTAAATTCATTTACTCAATATGGGGATTTCTCTTCCTCTATCCAAGACGCATGGCGGCGATCTCTTAAGACCCAGCCATACGCCTTTGATAGCGATGCTAAGTCTGCCACATGTCGTAGTATCCTCAAATTCCAAACAAGTACAGCAATAGACAAAATAAAACTTATACTAACTAAAATAAGCAGCACAGTGATTGGGTGAATTAAGGCATTAAGCAAACTGGTTGCGGTTGGTGACTATCCAAATAGCACATTTTACTAAAGGTGAGACAGATGTTCTTCAAATATTTTAAAAACTTCTTTTATGGTTTCCGCGTCATGGTGTATTGTGATCAAAGTCCTTTTCCCTGGATATCTTTTAAATTTTTTTTTAATTTCCTGATGTTTTAGTAGCTGAGCAAATATGGTTAAATTTATTGCTATAGGCACAGGCAATATTTCTTGCATAGTAGCCAAGTTTGCCTTTATGTACTGATGTGATATTACAGGTGCCTGATAGGAAAAGTCGCATCCTTTGATTTTAGCAAAATTGCAAACACATCAATTGAACTGAGTCTCATCCACGATTTGATTGTCTAGTATTATGGTGGGACATGCTGTTCGGAGACAGACACAACCTTGTCCTATATACACAAGTGAAGTTGTTTGGTTGGTTAGATGCATTTCAAAGTGGCAAATGCTTTGGTCCGTGTCCAGGCAGGTATCTTTGTCATCTTCTAAAGTTCCCTCACATATATATCCCAATTGTTTTCTCATAGGTTAATGGTCTGCCATTTTCCTTTAACTTCTTGTGCCCACATTTTATGTTCAGAAGGATACAGTACAGTCCCTTCATGATTTAGTCCTACAGCAACTATTGGGTTTATTAAGCTCACGGATGCATTATGTATAGTTAAAACAAAAGCTGTCACTGTATTTGTCTCAGGGTCATAGGTAAAATTAACCAAAACCCACCAAGATTGAAGCTCTCTTTCCATTTCAGAGGCATTATCCCAAACAATTTTGCGAATTTCAGCAGGGAATATCCCTTCCTCACCTTCCCTGATAACTGCGGCGGCCACTGACTACATCCACATTTGTGCTTGAGTACATCCAAGAGCCAGAGAAATGTTTGCACTAGCTGTGCCTAGGGCTTTAATTATTACTTCATGGTCTTGCTCTTCTATGTTTTCCCATTTTGGTAATATTTTGGTTAGTTTCCAATGATTGTCACCTAGTGCTAATAAAGAAGATTGCAAAGGCCACTGTAATTTAACTAAATCACTTCCCATCACAGTCAATTTGTTCATTAACACCTTCGAATCCATTGTATTTAAAACTCCCAATCCTGCTCCTAATATCCCAGTGAGGTCTCTCTTTTTCTTAAAACTAGAGGGCATACGGTTTTGAAGCCAAGTAGTCCATTTTACAAAAGGAGTTTTGAGAAATGGGGCACATTCTGGCCGAATGGTAGAAGCATTTACCTGCATTCCCATTTCTACTCGCTTCAGAGACCATTCTGGGTTAGTTAGCAGTCTCTGAATTCCTGTTTTCTTGATAGCATATGGTCCAATTTTAGTAATTGTGGGAATTATAGGTTGTTCCTTTTTCTCTGAAATAATTGGAGTCTGGATCGTTACAGCCCTCTCTGACACTGGTGGGGTTGACTTGGCTTTGATTTTGTGAAACTCGATGCAATATTCAGTAATGTTAAAATCAAGATCAAACCCTTTTGCTGCGCATCCTTCAATTTTAAGTCTAAACTTGGGACACGTGGTCAAACATTTGTCACGGCATCCAGGGCCAACTTGGATAAGTTCCATGGGTGGATGGTGAGCCTCATGGAACCCATCTTTTATGAATACATATTCTCATCCCCAAACATTCCTTCCTTCCCACATACTTGCATTCATGGCCCTTAACATTCTGCTCAAAGCCCTACGAGAGTAGGGATCATAAGCTTTTCCTTGGCATCGATAAATCCCCGTTACATTGTACTGATGTGGTGTTGCTTTGACTCTTATTGTAGTCGTGGCAATGACCACAAGGGTCACAACCATTTGCATTATGTCCATGATAGCTATAAGTCCATTACTCGCTGTTCCTGGTGAATTTCAGCTTCAGGTCTCCATCCCTGGTGCAATTTTCCAAATTTCTTTAGGAGACTTCTTCACTCTGGAGTGATGGATCCACGCCTTCTGTTCTTTGATCTTGACTGCCGTGAAGGTGGTGAGGAGTACCTGGAATGGTCCTTCCCACTGTGGTTTCAAAGTCTTTTTTGCAAAAGACTTAACATATACATAATCCCCAGGTTGTACATCATGTACTGGCCCATCTAATTCTCTGCTTTGGGCCCCAGCCACATATTTTCCAATTTCTCTAAGTTGTTTATTCAGGGCCACCATGTATTTGTGTAGAGTTTCTTCCTCTACTTGAATGGGTGTTATTCCTTCTTGGACCACATGTGGTGTCCCATACAATATTTCAAAAGGGCTTAATTTCCCTTTTGTTCTTGGTTTTGTTCTAATCCGTACTAATGCCAGTGGAAGAGCCTGGGGCCAAGGCAAATTTGCCTCTTGCCCCAGCCTAACAATTTGTTGTTTGATCATATGGTTCATTTTCTCTACTTGGCCACTGTATTGAGGGTGATATGGAGTATGCAATTCCCAATCTATCCCCAGGTGGTGACTAATTTGCTGCACAATTTTCGAGATAAAATGTGGCCCTCTATCAGAAGATATAGCAGCTGGGACTCCAAAGCGTGGTATTATTTATTGTAACAGTGCCTTGGTGACCTCTTGTGCCTTAGCTGTCCAGGTAGGGAAGGCTTCTGGCCATCCTGAAAAGTTATCTGTTAACACTAATAGGAAACGATACCCCCTTTCCTGGGCAATTCCGTAAAATCAATTTGCCATTGCTGCCCAGGTCCACAGCCCTTCCCAATTTGTCCAACTTTAGGCTTTGGAAAGTTTTTAGGATTAGTTTGGAGGCAAAGACCACACTGACGAGTTACTTGTGTAACTGTGCTTTGTAATTTTCTAGCCAGAATTCTCTCCTTTAAATAATTGTACAGGGTGTCCATTCCCCAATTTGTTTTCTCATGTTCTTTTAGCACTAGTGACCACAACAAGTAAGAAGGTACTATAACTTTTCCTTCTGTGGTTACAGCCCACCCTTCTTGGTTATAAGTTGCTTCTTCTTCCTTAATAAGTTTTTATCCTTTTTGTTATATACTGGCTTACCTTCAATAGAGATCTTTCCATCTGGAATTAATGCTGCCTCGACTATTTCATTGGGTACCTCACCTTTGGCTGGGTCTTTTGTCTCTCTGTCCGCCAGCATATTTCCTTCTTCCAATTCTGAACTCACTTTTGGTGTGCCCTGATGTGCATAATAGCTACCTTTTCAGGCAACTGAACTGCATCCAATAGTTTTAGTATTTCTTGTGCGTGCTTAATATTTTTTCCTTGTGAGTTCAGCAGTCCTCTTTCTTTCCAAATAGCTCTGTGTGCATGAACCACTCCAAATGCATACCTTGAGTCTGTATAAATGTTGATTTCTTTTCCTTTTGCCAGCTCTAAGGCCTGGGTTAAGGCCATTATTTCAGCTTTTTGTGCAGAGGTATTTGTTGGCAATGGTCCAGACTCTATTACCTCTCTGCTTGTGATACCTGCATACCCAGCATGTCTTTTTCCACTGATGATACAGCTGCTCCCATCAGTGAACCAGCTCTCAGCGTCCTCGAGAGGGGTGTCCTTCAGATCTAGGCGACTGGAGTAGGTGGCTTCAATGGTCTCCAGGCAGTCGTGGATCACTGGTTCTCCCATACTCCCGCTGAGGAAAGAAGCTGGGTTCACAATGTTAGTTACCACAATTTCAACATCATCTTGTTCTACCAGTATGGCCTGGTACTTTAGAAATCTTTGTGGGGAAAGCCAATGTCCCCCTTTCGCCTCCAGGACTGCAGACACTGTGTGGGATACTAGCACAGTCATCTTCATGCCTAGGGTGAATTTGCGTGCCTCTTGGATGTTCACTGCTACTGCTGCAACAGCTCTGAGGCACCCTGGCCACCCCTTGGCTGCCGTGTCCAGCTGTTTGGAGAGGTAGGCGACTGCCCTCCGGTACGGCCCCAGGTCCTGTGCTAGTACTCCCAGAGCAATCCCTTGTTTTTCGTGAGAAAACAGAAAAAATGGTTTACTTACATCTGGAAGTCCCAGGGCTGGAGCTGACATAAGAGCTTTCTTTAGTTGGTTGAAGGCTCGTGTTGCTTCTGTTGTCCACTGAAGATCCCTGCTCCCTTCCGTGATTAAGGCATACAGGGGTTTAACGAACAATCCATAGTTATAAATCCACAGTCTGCACCACCCCGTCATGCCCAGAAAGGTTCTCAGTTCTTTCACTGTCTGGGGTTTCGGGGTTTGGCATATTGCTTCCTTACAGCCTTGCCCTAAGGTCCTTTGTCCAGCACTTACTTCATAGCCCAGGTAAATCACTGTTTGTTTCACCATCTGGGCTTTCTTTTGGGATACCTGATACCCCTGCAGGCCCAAAAAGGTTTAGGAGGCTTACCGTCCAATCCACACATGCCTCTTGGGTCCGGGTGGCTATTAAGAGGTCATCCACGTACTGAAGCAGCTGTCCTCCTGGTGGGGGTTCCCAAGACTCCAAATCCTTTGCCAGCTCTTCTCCAAATATAGTAGGGGAGTTCTTGAACCCCTGGGGCAGTACACACCATGTGAGCTGAGTTTTACGTCCAGTTTTGGGATTCTCCCATTCAAATGCAAAAATTTTCTGGCTGGCTTCATGGAGAGGGAGGCAAAAGAAAGCATCCTTCAAATCTAAAACAGTACACCAGGTTAGTTCAGGTGTTAAAAGAGTTAGCAAGGTGTAGGGGTTAGCAACCACTGGGTGTAAATCTTCAGTTATCTTATTAACAGCTCTTAAATCTTGTACTAACCTGTATGATCCATCAGGCTTTTTCAGGGGCAAAATAGGAGTATTAAAATCAGATTGACACTCCTTTAATAATCCTATTTGCAAAAAGTTTTCTATGATTGGGCTAATTCCTTCTCTGTCTTCCCTTTTCAAGGGGTATTGTTTGATCCTTACCGATTGTTCTCCTTCCCTAAGCCGGATTTGTACTGGTAGAGCATTCTTTGCTCTTCCTGGTATATTAGAAGCCCACACTCCAGGGAATACCTGATCCTTTATTTTCTTAATAATTTCTTCTTCATTTTCAACTTCAATTTTTTTGGTTATTAGCATTAAGCTTAACAATTTCACATATTGTTGGTCTTTTACCTCCAAACAAATCTCCCCATTTTTAAATATTATTTTTGCTTCCAGCTGCTCTAGCAGATCCCTGCCCAAAAGTGCAGATGGAGCTTTAGGCATATACAAAAATTGATGAATCCCCACTGTTTTCCCAATTTATACTTTAATGGTTTGCAAAAATATGCTTTTTCAGATTGGCCAGTAGTCCTTTTACATTTTCCTGTATTATTGCTACTAGTTTCTTTGTCCCTGGTTTACACCCCTCTTCCTGATTGCTGAAAACTCTCCATGCCTCATTTAGCAAAGTTTCCAAATTCGACTTGCTGGGCCCCATCTTCTGGAGCTTTCCTGATGTCACCTGTAGATTGCCCTAAAAACAAGTTTACCAATTGTTGTATTCCTCATCAGATTCAGGATCCAGAGTGGTGTGTTGATGCATTGCCTCTTGCACCTGGTCTAGAAATTCAGAAGGAGTTTTGAGAGGAATTCTGTTTTAATACTAGCATAACATAAAAATAGGTGGATACAGTCGGGGTTGGCTCTGTGTCTTGAATTGGGGAGAACTCATATTAATTACTGTCCTCTCAAGTGAGGATGAAGCAGGGGATGAAGCAGGGTAAAACCTGAAGTTCGATGGCAGTTCTAAATTTGCTTCCCTTACTACCTTTTCCTTCTTTGTCTTTAGGAGGTGCTTTAAGCAATTCTTCTGTCTCCTCTTCCTGAGTCTCATACAATATACCTTGTCAGGATGTGTACACCTTTGATTTATTGAGCACGTGCTGCAACACCTCAAGTTTTCCTTATTAGCTTTATTATCTTGAGAGCCAACACTAAAGGGTCAGAGGATGGTCTAATTCACAAGCCCTTTGCCACTCAGGGTGATTCCTAACGGTGAAAACATGTCAGCATAAGTAACTTCATGCCACTTCTGCTCACGCCTAAGGAAAAGCATCAGCTGTACCAAAGTGTTATAGTCCAAGGTCCCTGATGGGGGCCACTTCGCCCCCTCCTCAAGTTTATAAAGTGGCCACCACTGTGTGCACAACTTAATAAGCTCTCTTTTAGTTTCTGTATCCCTATGATCCACCAACTCTTTCCAATATGCCAAAACACATCCTAAAGGACTACCTTTAGGAACCTCTTTGCTTTCACTTGCCCCCATACTGAAAATTCTTTTTTTCTCAAAGCTTTTTAACATTATCCCAGCTCTGAGCTTCACCTAGCAGTAACTTGGTGCAAAGATTTTCCACTTATTCACTTGTCTGACCCACAATCCTCGACAAACTACACAATGAAACACAACTCAGAGGCTACAGTCACAGCCCTCTCTTGGACAGGGAAGTTCCTTTGTCCTGGGATCCCCTCCCTGAACTTTCTATTCCTTGGCATATAATTTTATCAGCAAAGGAAAAAGGGAAAGGAAAAGAGCAACCAATAAAATAAAGAGTTAACAGTGAAAACCAATGAACCAAATCACTTAAAATGACTCAAAAAAAAATCCCACACATATCACAAACCAAACACTTTTAAACAGTTTACTCACAAAACAACAAATTTATTCTCTCCCCCTTTAATTACTAATCATAGGTATCAAACTTCTCTCATTATACCTAGGGTTAAAATTCACAAAGCTATGCCAAGAATCTATCAAACTTTGGCCAAAACACAATTTCTCTGCGGTGTGGGGGGGAAAAGCAGCTCTGGGCTCACGTCGCTGCTTCACCCCTCTGCACTTAGAAACTAACCACGCTTAGTCAAAACACCACCTTTCACACTTCACAAAGCTTCACAAACAACTAACTATATATTTTTTCTTCACAAATCCACAATTTTCTGCTTACACACAGTTAAAATACACACACAGCCTAGCTTACACAACTCAAGCGTAATGCTAGCGCTCCAAATTCCTCTGCCCTCCTGGGCGTAAATATCCCTTTTACTACTCAGGTGTAAACCTCAACATTTTTTTTACAACTTACAAATGCAAAACTTTTGCCAACACACTCCCAAAAGCACACAAACCAAAACACATACAGTGCACCACTGACCCACAATTCACGCACACAAAGCTCACAAAAACAAGCTGCACATCAAACACACATATACATTTGGCACACACCAAACTGATCAAGCCCACAAAAGGAGTCAACACACACCAATGCCTCTAGGATTTACCATACATAAGATTAAGCCAGGACAATGTGTTAATTAAAGTATGGAAAGAAAAAAGTCTAGATCCAAAATGGGAAGGACTGTATTTAGTTCTATTAACGACTGAAACAGCTGTACAGACAGCTGAAAAGGGATGGACACATGTGAGGAGAGTCAAAGGTCCTGTATCCCTCCCACTGCAGGCTGGGCAGTGACATCTGAGCCTGGAGACCTCAAAGTGCAAATTGAGAGGACTTGATGTCGATACCCGATCAATTTGTCTCAAAGGTCTCCCAGTCAGGACTGAAAGTCACCTGTCCCGAACCTGAGTGTGACTGTAACCTGTTCATCAAAAAAGGTACCCATGTTGTACTGAGTTGTGATGGTGTCATTCCTATAGTGGGTATCTCCCATTCACATTATGTGTCCAATATAAAAGAAACGAACATAAGGAAACTGTTAAGGTACTTAATATCCTATCAGCACAAGGAAAAATGGAACCTGATGACCATAACTGCTGGGAGTTATCTGAGAATGGAACAAGGGGAAAGAAGAAAGCCAAGGCAGAGATATTGGCAAAAGAGTGTTGGAAAGGGTTGTGTATACCATGCTGTTACTGCTGTATCTCGTACTGGAATGTTAAAGCTAAAAGCTGGGACAAAACTAAGAAATGTTACCAAAAGAGAAAGACCAAGTGGAAGACCCCAGGACATACTCCCTGCTGCCGAGAAGATTAAACAAACCTCGCCTACTGGTAGCAACCCCATAGGCCTTGAGGGAGGCAGAGGGATGAAAATAGTCATGGGACTCATCCTACTGCTAATTATGACAAAAGGAAACAGTGCTGATGCTTGTTCCAAGTGTTACCAGACAATTAGGTACAGCAGAGCACAGTATCCACCCTTGCCTTCCACACACATATCAATTCGGCCTGCTATAATAAGCACAACCTAGAAATTGGCAGTATTATGGGAAAAAGTTACTGAGTAGCCACCAATTTGAAAAAAGGAGGGTGGGCTCCATCAGCATAGCTAAGTTGCCCAGCAGGAGAAGCACGCCTCTGTTTCACAAAAGAAGGTATGTGAGGATACTCAGATCAGGGAGGAGTGCCAGATCACTACAAGGAGGAATTGATAAAGAATATAACTAAAGCATTCAAGGAAAAAGGACAAATCGTGAGGGAAGTTTTAACATGTACGAGAAATTAAAACACAACTCAGCGAACGGGACTTATCCACCTCAGGAAAGAATTTATTTGTGGAATTAATGAAAGAAATTACTACTGAATTACTTACTGAAATTACTACTGAACTGACTTAACTCACTGTTGGATCTGTGGAGAAATGCAAATGACTGAACAATGGCCACAGAGGGGGGAGGGATTAGACCCAGAGCAGTTATTGGAATCAAACGGAAATATCGAGGGGAGTCAACAGACCTGAAGGGTGGGTTCTAAGTCATGAGGTAATAGGAAAAGTATGTATAACATGTCAGGAACTAACTTTACCCACTATGTGGGGCACATCCCCTGTAAGACTATCCTGATTACAAATACAAGCTGTTGGTCTTGTTGGCCCAAAGCTCCAAAAGGATATTGGGAAAGTTAAGTAAAGGTAATTATATAAGGGACAATTTTACAGGACTATGCTGGTATAATAAGAATAGAGCCAACCCATATGAAGAAGTAAAAAGTATAAGAATTTATTGGCAACAACCTGAATCAGTTAAACTAAGCTATAAAGCCCCAAACGGAATATATTGGATCTGCAGGAAAAGGGCTTATAATACCCTACCAGAAAGATGGAGAGGGACATGTACTCTAAGGATTATCCAGCCTGCGTTTTTTAGATTACCAAAAGAAAAAGGTAATAGAGTGTTAGGAGTTCCCTTGTATAAAACTTTGTAACAAAACAAAAGCAGCCCTGCCATAGCGGGAACACAAATCTCAAAGGATAATGAATGGCCCCCAGAAAGAATTATCGAGTACTATGGACCAGACCTGGGTTCAAGATGGGAGCTGGGGCTATCTCACTCCAATTTATCTGCTAAATAGAATTATCAGACAACAAGCTGTAATAGAGATTACTTCCAATTGAACAGCCTGAGCAATGGAATTCATAGCTAAAAACTTACTCAAACTAGAGCAGCAGTATGCCACAATCAACTAGCCCAGGAGTATCTATTAGCTGAAGAAGGAGAAATGTGTAGGAAGTCCAATAATTCTGAATGCTGCTTAGAAATTGATAATAATGGTGAAGTAATTACTAAAATTGCAGAAGAATAAAATGAACAGCCCATGTACCTGTACAAAACTGGTACTCTATGCTTAATAATAATTAGTGGAATAACCTATTAGGGAAACTGTAGTGAAAAAATTAAGTTTTATGTTAACATGTACATTATTAGGACTACTGTTCATTCCTTGCCTTGTTCCACGGTCCATTCGACTAATCCAATCAGTGGTTCAAGGAATGCAAGTTGCTAGGATACCAATGGATCCTGAGTCGACAACAAAAACTAATGGCAGGGAATGAATTAAATCTAGCACAAGAAGTACAGAAAAAATTTGAAGCCCAAACACGAATCAATGGGATTAAAAAAAAAAAAAAAAAGTGGGGAAATTGTGATAATTGATAAAAGATTGGTAGCAATCACAAAAGTATTGGGGTTTGTATAAACCAGAATACTAAGGTCAGAAATGAAGCATAGACACTAGATAGAAAAAAATATGACTAAATCATTCTGTTGTAAATCCCCTGTTACGAATATTAAATTTACTAAATAAGTTGCATCTACTACCAGTTTCCAAAATCAGACTTTCCAATAGTCTGATAGATTTTGCAAGTTCAGACTTCCTGCCTTTGTTTAATCAATGCTGCCTATCTACAAAGGCCAGACTTCCCGATTTTTGCCAGTTTTATATGCCAAGACCAGATGGTTATCTATGAGACTGACTATCGCCCACAGACCTTACAGATGTTTATTTGACCACCACTGCTTACCTGGCAAAATTATGACAGCAAAAAACCCAAAAATTATTGATTACACCGAGAGACCATACTATAAGAAGAGACTGCAAACCAAGGTTCAATGAAGCGTGGAGTGGCCAGTGACCCCTCACATTCCCCAGCGCTCCTTGCTCCATCTCTACAATATAAAGCAATCAAAATTTGGCTGAATATCAGGACTTTTAGTTTTTCATTTATAACACCTGCGATTGTCGTGCTCTGATTTGTCTGATGATAAATTACATTAATTTCCCAAAGTCAAGTGTTGTGCCCATGACCATTTGTCCCTACCTGTCACGATCTGCTCAACCCGAGCGAGAGTCATGATGGTTCGTTCGACCCCAGGGTGCAAAAAGACAAAAGCAAGCCACTCAGGTTTGTTTAGCAGAAAGCAGTAATACAGTTTATTGCGTGCTAACAATTAAGTTTTGTGATAGAGGGGGAGAGAGAGAGATGAAGTAAAAAGGGTAGAGAGGGGGAAAGGATGTGATATAGCTACCAACAGACGGGACGCATCCTCATGGTCGTCCGACGAGACGCGTCTTCCATCCGTTGGGGAGAAAGAAGATCTCCAAAATCTTGTCTAAGAAAGTCACTTTTTATAGTCCTTTTCCGAAGTGAGTGGCCTCTGGCCAAAAGGTGGGGAGATTTATGGACTATTGTATGTGGAGATCGTAGCTCCATGACGCAGGTGCGGGGACAGGGTGCGATAACCAGTACCCTGCAGCGTACCATGACAAGCACCAGGCACAGCCACAAACAGTCCTTGGCCCACAAGCATCCACCTGGGCCAGGCCGGAGCTCCGGTTCAGGGCAAGTGGTGCAATCTCAGGTCCCAGTCTCTGATGATGGTCGTGAGGCAGATCAGAGAAAACTTTGGACCGACTCTTACACCACCCCATGACTCATGATCATCAGCAGGAGCACTTCCTTCGTGGCGTTGTTGTGAAGTCTTCAGGACTTTTCCGAGTTGGTAGCATATCCCGGAAAACAGAGACAGAGAGTTGGACAGAATAAAAGTAGGAAAAATATAAGGAAAAGGAAAAAGGAGAGAGAAAACAAAACAAGCAATCAATTTAACAATAGATTTTTCAATTTCAATTTCTGATTACAAAAAGATAAATAAACAATTTAAATTAATGTTAATAAATTTTCAATTTAATCAATTTAACAATCAATTTTCAATTTTGATTTAATAATAATAAGATATAATAATCAATTTAACAATCAATTTCAATTTCTGATTGACAAATAAACAATTTAAATTAAATGTTTATAAATTTTAAATTATTTGAATCAAATGCAACATAATTAAAAAAAAATAAACATCCTTAAAAAAAAAGAATCAATTTTTATCAATATTTATGATGCAATACAACAAAAATAAGCGATTTTCTAATCAAACTAGGCTATATGTAATTATAATCAGACATTTCGCCTTGTGTCAATAACTTTAGGGATGTCAATAGCGACCGATTTATATGAATTCAATGTACATGTTAGTTGTGTTAATTGTTTCATCATTCTCCAATTCATGATATAAAGGATTGCTGATAAAATGAAACCAATCAAAACCAAAATTAAGAGGAATTGGACTGCAAAAGCTTTTGAGAGGTAACTGGGGCTATAAAAGAAAAATCACATCCCATAATTTTAGTAAAGTTAGAGACACAAAGAGTTAAATTATTTTTAGCACTCACTACCAAAACCTTCTATGAAAATACTATCACAAGCAGTTCTAAAGCATGCACACCCATTGCCCATATACCCTAGTAGTGTTTCAGGAATCTAGTTTGGATAACTTTCAAGGTTACAGACATTCTGTTCTGTGTCTAAGCAAATATCTTGAGCTCTGATTGCATTATTTTCACAGATAAACCCTTGTTGTTCTCAGACAATGCAAGTTTCCAAATTAATAGTTTGTTACTTTTCACGAATTTGACGGGCCCATTCTCTATGCTCGAAAGGGTAGAGAATAGCTCCGTCATGATTCAGTCCTAATGCAATGATATGGAATATTGAATGTACTGAAGCATTACATATGGTCAGTGCAAAGGCTGTGGCTGTGTTTATGCTGCGGTAGTAGTTTCACCAGGATTGGAATTCTTTTTCAAAATCATGGGCATTATCTCAAATTATTCTCCGAATTTCAGTAGGAAAAGTGGCTTCCTCGATTTCTTGTACAATTAAGGCAGCAACTGACTGTATCCACAATTTGAGCCTGGATACAGCAGAGAGCTAAAGAAATGTTAGCCAATTTATTCATTAATACTTCTAAATCAATACTATTCAAAATTCCCAATCTTGTTCCCACAACACCAGTTATGTCTCTTGTTTGTTTCTTGAAAGGATCCTCCTTTGCAACCAGGTTGTCCATCCCTAGAAAAGGTGAACAAGCTGGCTGAATTACTGAGACATTGTTTTGCATTGGCAATTTGACTTGTTTAAAAGACCATGCCAAATTAAACAATATTTGTTGTTGGCCAGTTTTCCAAAATTACCTAGGGTCCAATTTCAAAATTTTCAGGCTCAGTGTAACCGGTGGTTGGGTAGTAGGTGTTACAACATTAACATCAAGTTATATTGTTTTACTACACATAATTTTATGGGAAAATTGTACAACAGATCAATTTTGATTTTAAGTCTCAGAAAATAAAACACAGCTGTAAAGTCCTGTGCCATAACTGTATACAGGTTTGATGAGGGATTCAGCAATTAATCTTCATGTTCCATGGCGTTATTCTGTGAAAAGTAAACACAACAGAATCAGCCACAAAGAGGCAGGAGGTAAAATTATGGAATTATTCAGCATGTAATGCTGACTGGAATTCTTTAACTTCCTAATCATTTTGCTGCCAAAAGGAAGCCACTCTGTACCTCCTTTAAACACAACATAAGAGTCAGTGTAGTTGCAAACAAAGGAGGCACTCCATACTTCAAGCTGGAAAACACTCCAAATAACCATCAGCGCCCCAACCCAAGAGCCACCCCGTCCCCAGCAATAATTTGTTCAGCAGAAGCATTAGTGAACGGAGAATTAGTGAACAATGATTGTTTGGGGAGAAAGCAGAGCTACTTTAATTACCAAGGCAGGTTTGTCGTAGCTGCTACCCAAGCTCTCACTTTCTGTTAATGCCAGATTTTTACAGTTCCTTCTGTTACTGAGGATTTCTGGGCCACCCCGTCAGAGGCAGTCCAGTAGTGGCTGCCTTCATAAACTTCACATCCTGAGAAGGTTTTGAATTTTCTCTGAGGCAATTTGCAAGTTAGGGCTTTCCAAATGGGAGATTATTTTTTGGGTATCCCCTACTTCTATTTCATCTCCTCCCACAAGGGTATCATCAATATATTGATAAAACAGCCACATTGTCAGGTTTGGGTTTCTGGATTGGCCATACAGGGAGTTTGCAAGTCCTGTATAACCGGTTTGAGCCCTTCTTTGGCACCAGAGGGAACACGGCATTGTTTTACATTTACAGGTAATTGCATAAGTGATTTTATGGCCAGCAGTGAGTTTTATTTCATGTATAATTTGCAAGCAAGCAGCTTTTGAATGTTTTCTAGAAGTTGCTCGGGGTACCAACTAAAGCTACAAGGTCGCCCCTTTCCAAGGATTAAGCCCCCTGCCCAAAAAACAGCATGCTGAATTGGAGACCATAAGTTAAATTTGTCATCCATTGTTAAGAGAGCTGCAAAGCCCCAGTGCCCACTGGCTTCTTGTCCTGATAATTCTGTAGCAGTGTACAGGATTTTTGTAGTGGTTATTTGTGGGTTAAAATTCTCATCATTGATACAATTTTATTCTGTTTTAACCAAAGGTCTCAAGCTAGGGCAGCAATATTCTCCATTATTTTTATTCAGAGTTACTTCCTTTTGAAGATATATTTCATTTGTTTCCTTCTCTTCTGTTTCTTTTGGTGAATCAGTGTGTTTTAAAGTGTTGGTGTGTTCTTGTCTTAGGGCATGATTCTCATTTCTTAAAGAATGAATCTCATCTCTCAAAGCATGATTCTTATTCCTTTCTTCATCTAATTGTTTTTCAAAATTTCCACTAAAATTTTGTAGAGTCAATAATTGCTCTTTCTTCACTCCTTAGCGTAAAGCAAGTTTCTATAGCTGCCGTAAGACAGGCCCCCAAAACTGAGCAGAGAATGGTCTTAATTCTGCCCAGTTTGAATTTTGTTTCATGTTGCAAAGAATGTATCCTATCAATCACATTTTCTAAAATTAAACCAATTACTGTACACCCAATATTCTCCCCTTGGGAGGGTCTGGCATTATACTTAGCTAGCAAAGTGAAGAATGCAGCCTTATCTTTACTATTATGATTTTCAGTCATTTTGAAAGAAGGAAAGTAAAGTCACTCAAGGGAGACCAGCACTTAATTACACACAGCTTTGCTGTCTACAAGCCCCTTATTTCAGGGAGGGCAAACACACAGCCTGCGCGGTATCCCTTCCTAACTTCTTAGGAAAGGTTAGTACACATGCACACACCAACGCAGTTTTCCCCCTTATTCCAGGAAGAGTAGACACACATCCTCCACAGTTTTAGAAGGAAAGTACACATGCACACCTACACAGTTTCCCCCTTATTCAGGGCAGGGTAGACACACAGCCTGCGTGGTACCTCCTAACTTTTAGGAAAGGTTAGTATACATGCACACACCCAATGCAGCTTCCCTTATTTTCAGGAAAGGCAGACTCACAGCTTATGCAGGTTTTCCCTAATTTTTAGGAAAGGTCAGTTCACTATATACAGAGATAAAGAACAAGAACAGCGCAGTTCTGCCTTTTGCACCAAGAGATCTTTTGTGAATTTCTGAAGACAGAATCCTCAAACGAGTGTAGGGATGCTTTTCACCCCAGGTGTGTGTAGTTTGCGGGAAATCTGAAATGCTCCCTTGCTTTCTAGTCTGGCTCACCCTGTCAAGGTGGCCAGCTAGGTGCGGCTGAGCAAGATGTCCTTCCCTGTTACAGACTACACAAACCAGCAGCCCTTCTGTCTGTCAGAAACCCTTCTGACTGTCCGTGACGCCAATTTATGCCACGATCCGCTCAACCCGAGCGGGAGTCGTGATGGTTCATTCGACCCCAGGGTGCAAAGACAAAAGGCAAGACTCAGGTTTGTTAGCGAAAGCAGTAATGCAGTTTATTGAGTGCCAACAATCAAGTTTTGTAGAGAGGGAGAGAGAGAGATAAGTAAAAGGAGAGAGAGAGAGAGAGAAGGATGGGATATAGCTACCAACAGACGGGACGCATCCTCGCGGTCGTCCTGACGATAGATGTGTCTTCAATCCGTTGGGAGAAAGAGATCTCAAAGTCTCTTTAGGAAAGTCACTTTTATAGTCCTTTTCCAAAGCGAGTGGCCTCTGGCCAAAAGGTGGGAAGATTTATGGACTGTTTTATGCGGAGATGTGCTGGTTGCACATGGAAGGGTGAGGGTGCAGCCGCCTGGGGGAACGGAGGGCTGTCCCCTCTTTGAGCTTTCTCCCCTGTGGGATGCGGGGACCAGTCGGAGGGCTGATTTGGTGGTTGGCATCCCAGGTGGCCAATGAGAGGGTTGTTTCATTTTCATAAATCACACTGGTGGGGTGGGCCATTCTCCTTCGGTTTCCAGCCTCCCTGGAGGTGTGGTGGCCTCTGGTTGGGGCTCCTGGCCCCCCGGCCCGGCTCCGGGCTCGGGTTCAGCCCCGGCCAGGCTCTGGGCTCAGCCTCGGCCCCTGGCCCAGCACCCCGGCCCTGGCTGCATGACCCCGGCACGGCCCTGGCCCCGGTGGCCCCGGCTCGGCTCGGCTTGGCTCAGCTCGGCTTGGCTCCCCTCTCCACGTGGGCATGGCTGAACGGGGGATCCAGGAGCCACCAAGGCTCTCCCTTCCCCCACCCTGTTCTGAGAGGCCTTCAGCTGACCACTTGACTCATTCATGTTCTGTATGCAATTTTTAACTCTTTTAATGCCTGAATAAAATTCTCGATTTCCTGAGCTCCCCTGAATGAGAAGAAATAAAGCATGGAGTCTACAGAAGTCAGTGGAATGAAGATAAAGTTCCTGATGGGAAGAGATTGAAAAGATGCAACTGATGAGTAGCTGAAAACCTTTTCTGTGGGGCTATAAGGGACTGTGACTATACTAAAATTCCTTTAAACTGTGAAATATACTTGGGGAGGTTTGGGGTGCTTGAGTAGAAGACTTTTTGCCTCAGGAAATGGAGCTCTCTGTTTTGGGACTGGAATATGAACAGAGACATTTGATAGAGAAGCAGATGAAGAGAATTTTGTTTTTCAGCAACCTGCCTTTAAAAGTGGTACCCCAAGTGTGCAACATAACCCATAACACGGCTCTGGAAGGACTGTGGGAATGGGAGAAATCATAGTTGGCAGGTCTGGGCGGATGCAAATTGTGAGAGTGGAAACATTCCCTAAGCCTAAAAGCCAAAAAGGGACTTTTCTCTCTAGAGTGAACTGAAACGATTATTTAAGTAGATAACTGACTGAAGTCCTTTCTGTATGTTGTTGTTAAGAAATGTGGAATGAAGGAAAGGGGAGGAGGGAATAATCTAGAAATCTTATTCTGAATTCTTCTTAAGTGTGTTGAATTAGTAGCTGAAGGCCCACACTTTAAGCAACTAGGTTTGCTTGCATTATGATAACAGCAGTCAGTTGTAAAGTGAAGTGGATGCTGCTTAGTTTTGACTGGTGACTGGACAGATGACTTGGTCTTTTGACCACAAAAATATAACTCTATGTGGAGGACAATTTATTGAACTAAAAGTGAAGGTATAATTCTGCCACAAATGTGTCACCAAGGGATTGTGGAGTCTGTAACAGTATTTGAAAATTCATTTTCTATATGTCTTGTTAACATAATTTTTATTGTTAACGCACGGTTATGGATGCCAGGATTCTGAGAGCATGTATTGTATGGACTTATCAGATTGCAATGGGTCAGTTTACAGGAATATTTTAAATTTGAAGATGAGAATAATTGAATTATTTCCTTGAGAGTTGAGGTATTGCTTTGTCCCCCTGCTGTCTGCTTGGATTTCTGTAAGAGCCCTGCAAAATCCTTAGCAGCTGCATTCTTGGTATAAATAAATAAAAGGCGGAGGAGGGATTATGGAAGGGGATTACAGGTGGTCTTTGAGCCAGTTAATTGATAAGGTTTACTTCTGAAAGGAATTTTATCAAGGCTGTTGGTATGGAGAGAAGAGGAGGGGAGGGAGGGAGGGGGAGGGGAGGGAGGGAGGAGGAAAGAGAAGAGAAGAGAAGAGAAGAGAAGAGAAGAGAAGAGGAAGAGAAGAGAAGAGAAGAGAAGAGAAGAGAAGAGAAGAGAAGAGAAGAGAAGAGAAGAGAAGAGAAGAGAAGAGAAGAGAAGAGAAGAGAAGAGAAGAGAAGGGAAGGGAAGGGAAGGGAAGGGAAGGGAAGGGAAGGGAAGGGAAGGGAAGGGAAGGGAAGGAAGGGAAGGGAAGGGAAGGGAAGGGAAGGAAGGGAAGGGAAGGGAAGGAAGGGAAGGGAAGGGAAGGGAAGGGAAGGGAAGGGAAGGGAAGGGAAGGGAAGGGAAGGGAAGAGAAGAGAAGAGAAGAGAAGAGAAGAGAAGAGAAGAGAAAGAGAAGAGAAGAGAAGAGAAGAGAAAGAGAAGAGAAGAGAAGAGAAGAGAAGAGAAGAGAAGAGAAGAGAAGAGAAGAGAAGAGAAGAGAAGAGAAGAGAAGAGAAGAGAAGAGAAGAGAAGGGAAGGGAAGGGAAGGGAAGGGAAGGGAAGGGAAGGAAGGGAAGGGAAGGGAAGGGAAGGGAAGGGAAGGGAAGGGAAGGGAAGGGAAGGGAAGGAAGGGAAGGGAAGGGAAGAGAAGAGAAGAGAAAGAGAAGAGAAGAGAAGAGAAGAGAAGAGAAGAGAAGAGAAGAGAAGAGAAGAGAAGAGAAGAGAAGAGAAGAGAAGAGAAGAGAAGAGAAGAGAAGAGAAGAGAAGAGAAGAGAAGAGAAGAGAAGAGAAGAGAAGAGAAGAGAAGAGAAGAGAAGAGAAGAGAAGAGAAGAGAAGAGAGGAGAGAGAGGAGAGGAGAGGAGAGGAGAGAAGAGAAGAGAGAAGAGAAGAGAAGAGAAGAGAAGAGAAGAGAAGAGAAGAGAAGAGAAGAGAAGAGAAGAGAAGAGAAGAGAAGAGAAGAGAAGAGAAAGAGAAGAGAAGAGAAGAGAAGAGAAGAGAAGAGAAGAGAGGAGAGGAGAGGAGAGGAGGAGAGGAGAGGAGAGTGAGAGGAGAAGAGAAGAGAAGAGAAGAGAAGAGAAGAGAAGAGAAGAGAAGAGAAGAGAAGAGAAGAGAAGAGAAGAGAAGAGAAGAGAAGAGAAGAGAAGAGAAGAGAAGAGCAAGATAAGCAAGAAGAAACCTGCACCTGGGAAAAGTATTTTGAGAAAAGTTTTGTGAGAAACAGAGGTGGAGGTGGTTTTACTCCAATGAACTTTGTGATGATCTATTGTAACCAATGAATAAAATGTAAACTTTGTAAAGTGTATAAAAGACAGCATGCTGTTCTAATAAACAGATTTTAGCCTTCTGAAATGCAGTGCATCCTTTCATATGTCGCATCCGCCCCAACAGCGACACCCCAGTCCATCCCAGTCTCTCCCAGTGCTCCCCCGTGTGCATCTTGGCCTCCTCAGAGCCTCCCCAGGCCTTCCCAGTCATTTTAGTTTCACCACCAGAGTCTCTCCTAATTCCTCTCAGTCCACAGCAATTCCATTTCCAGTCCACTCCCAGTCCTTCTAACTCCACAGACCTCCACCTTCTCCCCAGTGACCCCTCCAGTCCCCACCCAGCACTTTCCAAGTCCCTTTCAGTCCAATCCCATACTGACAACCTCTCTCCCAGTATCCCGATCCAATCCACTCTCTCCCAGTGTTCCTCTCTCCAATTTCATCCCCAGTCCCCTCAGTGCCACCACATCAGCCCTCTCCCAACTCTCCCAGTTCCCCCAGCTGATCCCCAGTGTGTCCCCACTCTCTCCAGTGCCCCCAGTGTGTCCATCTCACTGTGGCCTCGAGATCCCCAGTTGAGCACCAGCTCTGCTCCGTGATGGATTTCTACCCTGCCCAGATCCAGCTGAGGTGGTTCCAGGGCCAGCAGGAGCTCTCAGGCCATGGTGGCCACTGACCTGGTCCCCAGTGGGGACTGGACCTACCAGCTCTCGTGCTGCTGCAACCCCAACATCCTGAGTGGGGTCACGTCCAGCTGCCAGGTGGAGCACGTCAGCCTGGAGCACCCCTGAGCCAGCACTGGGGCACGGCCCAGACCCCACAGTGCAGGGAGGTACTGGGGGCTGGGAGAGGAATGGGGTGTGCTAAGAGTAACTGGAGGAGTTTGAGGTAGCCTGGTCTAAACTGGGAGAGGTTTGAGGATTTAGAATGGCTGAGAAGGAGATTGAAGGATTCTGGGGAGGTGGGATGGAGTTCTGGGGTGCTGGTGGGCACTGGGAGGAGATTGGGGAGTGCTGGGTGTAACTGGGAGAGATTTGAGTGAGTCTGGATGGGATCAACAGAGATTGGGGATGGAAAGGCAGGCCTTGAAATGAGGTTGGTTGTGCTGGAAAAGACTGGAAGGGTCTTGGTGAGCCCTGTTTGGGATGGAAAGGGACTGGGCGAGTTTGGGGTCCTGGGGCAGTGGGGGCAAATAGGAGAGGTTAAGGGATGCTGAGAGGGAGAGGAGGGCTTTAGGGGCGTTTGCAGGTACTGGGGAGGTTGGGAAGAGATTGGCAGGTAGTTTCACGGGGTTTTGGGTGGGCTGGGGGTGATTGGGAGGGTGCTTGGAGGGCCTTGGGGTGTCTGTGAGAGGTTTTGGGGCGCCCTGACCCCTGCGGACCCCTCAGATGCGGCTAGACGCCGCCCGCAGCAAGGTGCTGATGGGGATCGCGGGCTCCGTGTTGGGCTTCATCTTCCTGGTGCTGGGCTCGGCTTCCACCTGTGCAGGAAGGTGAGGGGGAGTCCCACAGCAGGTGTGCTCCCCCTGGGTCCCCCAGCTCGATGTCACTCACTTTTCTGTGCCCTCAGAGCTCCTGACCCAGCAGTGGCTGCAGCCTCTCCCCGTGACCTTGGCCAAGCCAGGAGCCCACGCTCTGTCCCCCGCACAAAATTTGGGGCGGTGGTGTGTTTCCCCCCCCAGCCCTACAGTTACTCTGCCCATGCCCAACTGCTCCCAGTGGTCCCAATAACGTTTCCCAGTTCTCCCAGGTCCCGTTTATTATGGGGTGGCAATGGGGAGGAACTTGGGGACCCCGCGGGAGGATCGTGGTTGGAAGGAGCGTGGGGTCCGGGTGGGGAACACTGGGTGCTGCGGGTCTGCCCGGCAACCGGTGAGTCATCAGAGCTGCTCTCTCTGATTGGCTGGATCTTCTTCATTGCATTGTCTGATTGGCTGAGGAGAGGCCCGGGAGGTGAGAGAAGAACAGGAGAGATCCCGCCCCGAGCGCCGAACGGGAACAACTAACCCAGCCTGGGCACAGGGAGGGAATTTATTACCAACCAAATCACAGCAGGACAAGGAGAAGAGAGAGAAATATCTACAGCCCTTCCCCCTACCCAACAGGGATGACCAGGACCACGGATCACCAGGGCTCTGCCCAACGGGGGTCACTGGGGATCATCCAACACCGATCCTTCCATGGGGGATGGAGCTGGAGCAGAGCACGAAGCTCTTCCCACACTCGGGGCACTCACAGGGCTTCCCTGAGTGGTGCCTCCGTTGGTGTTGGGTCAAGGCTGAGCTCCAGGAGAAGCTCTTCCCACACTCAGGACACTCGTAGGGCCTCTCCCCAGTGTGGATGTGTCAGTGCTGATGAGATGAGAGTTGCGTTTGAAGCCCTTCCCAAACTCAGGACAGCGGAAGGACCTCTCCTCTTTGTGAATCTGCTCATGTAGGAGGAGATTGGAGCTGGTCTGAAACCTCTTCCCACATTTGGGACACTCAAAAGGCCTCTCCCCAGTCTGGATGAGCTGATGTTTTCTCAGGGTGGAGCTGTCCCCAAAGCTCTGCCCACATTCCAAGCAGGTGTAGGGCCGGTCCCCTGTGTGAATCACCTCGTGCCGCAGCAGGTGGGAGATGTCTCTGAATCGCTTCCCACATTCCCCACACTCGTAGGGCTGTTCTCCAGTGTGGATCATCTGGTGCCGGGTGTGCTTGGAGCTGCAGCTGAAACCCTTCCCACATTCCAAGCACTTGTGGGGCTTCTCTCCTCCATGAGGCTTCTCCACCAGCTCTGAGCTCTGCCTGCATCTCCGGCCGCCTTCCCGGCTCAGGGAGGGTCTTTCTCCTCACAGCTCCCTGGGCTGGGTTTGCAGCTCTCCTCCTGAGGGATCTCTGGGGTTTTGCTCCTCCTACATTCGCCCACGCCTTGGGAATGACAAATCCTGGTTTGGGAAAAGAACAAGAGGAGAGGGCCTTGGGCTGGGGGTTCTTCCTTGCCCAAGTTCATCTCAGGAAGTCACTGGGCATCTTGTGTCTGTAAGAACCTCCAAAACACCAAGATTCAGCACAAAAATTCTCCTCATCAAGACACAGATCAAAAACTTCCCAAAAAGCAAGACTCGGCCCCAAACCTCCACAAAATATTCAGGCCCCACAAAAAACACAAAGCACCAATAAAGCTCAGAAGCACCAAGATCCCCCTCTTCTGTCCACTGCTGCATGTGGCAGGGGGCAACGGTCCTGGGGCTGGGGAGACGCTGCAGATACAGGGAGGGCTGGAACCTTGTGCTGCTTCCCGTTTCTGCTCCACTTCCTCCTCTTTCCCTGCTCTTCCCCACACTCCTCTTCCTCCTCCTATTCCTCCTCTTTCCGCACAATCCCACATTCTCCTCCCACATGCAGTGTTTGACCATTTTGTCCTTCAGCCCTTGTGGGAGTCTGCTGGATAATTTGTGTCAGGATGGACGGTCACGGGAACAAAACTCAAATGGTCTGTGTAGGCTAAATGTTCCAGTTGCAGTTTATTATAAAAGAGCCTGCTAGGAGTTGCCCGGCGTGGCTCGGAGCAGGGTAAAAGGGTGAGAGAGAGAGAGAGAAGGGAGAAAAGAGAGCAAGAAAAAGAGAGAGAGAAAGAGAGCGATTTCCTGTTTGCAATACAGTAAAACATCTTCCATAATGAATATTCTAATTTTCACTAACCAATGTACTACAAGATACAAATTCTGTAGCATTTACATAGAGCCTATAGGAATCATGATATTAGCATAGTGTGTTACATTTTAAACTCTAAAATCTAATCTATGGGAGGGGGCAAGTCTTTTTGTGAGCTTTTGAGTTGCTCTCTGGCGTAACGGACTCAGGACCTCCCACCAACCTGAGCTACAGTTCACACGCCGCCACGCAGCATGTGGCTGCACTCATGCACGCAGCGGGGAGTGCTGCAGCAGTTCCCTCCGAGAGCAACAGACGCTACTAACCGGCAGTAACCGTCTGTGCTTGAGGGCTGTCAGAAAGTCCGTGCAGAGCTCAGCTCCCCTGACTCCCATGACTTTCTCAACAGTAAGAATATTTTAAGAGCTCCAGCCCAATACGTCGCTGAACCAATGCAAAGCTGTGCTTATGGAAAGCGAGGAGAGTAGGTAAAAGCAGTTTTAATAATTACCGTCCCTGAAAAAACGTCCCACAACCGAAAAGATGAGCAGGTCCGTTAAAGCACATCGGGCGCCACTCTGTGGGCCTGGTCTGGTATAAATTCAGTGACAGCAGTGTAAGACATCTGCCTCTGTTTGGGTACTTGCGGGTACTGCTTTGTGTCAGGATGGACGGTCGCAGGACAAAACTCAAACGCTCTGTGTAAGCTAAATGTTCCAGTTGCAGTTTATTATAAAGGAGCCGGCTAGGGGCTGCCTGGCACAGCTCGGAGCAGGGTAAAACGGTGAGAGAGAGAGAGAAGGGAGGAGAGAAAGCAAGAAAAGAGAAAGAGAAAGAGAAAGAGAAAGAGAAAGAGAAAGAGAAAGAGAAAGAGAAAGAGAAAGAGAAAGAGAAAGAGAAAGAGAAAGAGAAAGAGATAAAGGGAGGGGTGGTAGAGAGAGAGGGAGAGAAAGAAGAGGTATTGGAGTTAAGAGGAGCAAGGGGGAGAAGGAGAGAGGGAAAGAAAAGGAGTGGGAGAAGAGAGGAAGAGAGGAGGGAGAGGAGAAGGAAAGAGGAGGAGGCAAGAGAGCGATTTCCTGTTTGCAATACAATAAATCCTTTCCCATGATGAATATTCTAATTTCCACTAACCAATGTACTACAAGATACAAATTCGATAGCATTTACATAGAGCCTATAGGAACCATGATATTAGCATAGCGTGTTACATTTTAAACTCTAAGATCTAATCTATGGGCGGGGGCAAGTCTTTTGTGAGATTTTGAGTTGCTCTCTGGCCGAGACCATTGTTTAATCAAGAGGGGATTATCCCCAGGGGCTATCCTATTGTTTCATGGTAATTCAGTAACTAAGGCTTTCCTGCCACATCCTCCCCAAAAATTGCACAAAAAGTAAGTGTGGTGTAGTCTATCTTGTTGATCAGTAACTTTGATTTGCTTTAAAAAGAACAGATTTCTCACTTTTAGAAATATGAATTTAGTTACTGGATTTTTGTTTTATACTGTAATCATATTTCTAATTACACCAGACTGAGCTGATAAAATAGATTGAGCACCAAAGAGTGTGAAAAGTCTTTACATTCACAGAGGTTTAGGTGGGAATGTGGAAGCAGAGGAGGAGTAAGTGCAGTGATGTAACTCTGGCAAAGTTGGAAGATGTAAGTGTGGAGGATTGATGCTGTAGCTTTAATGTAAGCCATGGAAAAGTTTTGTTGACAGTTAAGTCCATGCCTTTGGAGTTTGGGCAGGTTAAGTGCAATACCAAAAGGAGCAGGCTGTAAAGATTATAGAGCTGTTAATGAAAGAGATTTTGTAGTATGGTGTTTGTGTAATATAACTGGAAACTCAAAGTACAGGAAATGAACAATCTGCCTCTTGTAGATTATCAGTTAGTGAAACCTGGTGTTCTTGGGATCCAAAGAAGGGTTAGGCAATAAGGTGACAAATTCTCCTCCATCTGGATACTGGTCTAAGTAGTGACTCTGAACAGAGGATAGATAGATAAGCTGGGAGAGTGCTCTGCTCAAGAGACTTATAGGAGAGTGCAGGAGGTCTTCAAAGTGCCAGTGGAGCTTAAAAAATACCAATAACTTTTTGTTCTTGATTTTTTTCTGGGTAGGTTTTAGTTATGGACACATCTATTCTTCCTCAAGACCTGTCATTTGGCCAGAAATCAGCAGGAGACTCATCACTGCTTAATGTCAGTAGAAGGCCAATCCCAAGGAAAAGAGCTACTATCCTATGGGACAGAACCTTGGAGGATGTATATGAAGATGGTGATGAGATGGAGGAACAGCCCAGTACATCAAGAGAAAAACAGTGCAGGAAAAAGAAGAAAACAAAGCTGTTATGACAAAAGAAAAATACATGGTATGTGCCAGGACTGCTACTTTATGAATTAGTATAGCATGAGGCCTTGAATGTATTCTTCTGGTATCCTCCGTCTTGCCTTTTTGTTTGTGTTGGTTTTTTTTTTTTCTTTCCCCCTCATCAGCTTATTTTACCCAAATCCAGTGTTTGGAACTACAGTTGAGATTACTTATGCCTTGGTGCTTATTGTAGGAAAACTATGGATTGTGGCCAAGTGCAAACTGCGCAGTAAGAATTGCAGATTTGGCTTTCTCCTCTTTTGGCATCCTATGGTCAATATACAGAAGGCTTTACTTGTTTTTTAGTAACACAAAATTGTTCCTTTGTTATTTTATACACAAGAAAACTTTGGACACTGTTCTTTAAGAAACAGCAGTTTTAGTCATTTCTGGGGAAGACAAGGAGTAGGATAACAGAGGACTAGAGACCACCTGGAGGTTTCATTAATACCCGAAAAGGGACATATGGAAAATAAAAGGCCAAATTCTGTGGCTCTTAAGCCTATCGTTAAAGATAACATTAGGAATGTTTGTTATACACTTTGTGCTCTTTGGAAATACCCACTCTGTGCAAACCTAAATTGCTGTGTTAGTACCAAAGAGGTAGTGCAATCTACTCATAAATCCTTCTGTTTATGAATAAGCTAATAAAAGACCTGGAAAAGCTTTTTCCAGCTGCAGAGTGAAGTGTTGTAGTGTTTGAAGAATGGGAAAAAAATCTCACTTGTGGGAAAGTATTTCTTTGTGAAAAGCATAATACTAATTGTAATCCTAGATGCTGGTGAATCTGTTAAAAGAGCTGAGGGACAAACTTATTACTGAAAAGAAAAATAAGTCACTGCTGGAAATAAAAGTTCGTGAAGAAGTGATGCAAGAATTCACGCATTATTTTGCTCAGCGGGAAGCGGATTTCAAGTAAGCTGGCTTTAAGTAGTTTTAAAGTTACTTGTTAAGAAAGTGAAAATAAATTTACTTAATTCTCAAATCTCTCTTGGTTGTAAGAGACCACAATCTTCTGTGGGATCTGATCTTCTACTGCATCAGTTAATACGTTGGTTTCTGTTTGGATTATGAGTTCAGGAAAAATGCTCTTTAGAAAAGTCTTTGATTTTCATGTGGGATTGGTAGGAGTGTGTGTTTAATTTGCAAGCAATGTTTTTTTCCTGTAGAACTCTTTGTAAGGGAAGAGTTGCTTTGGTAAGTTGTAGAAAGAGTGACATTTGCAAATTCTTTGGTCCATTTATGTTTTAGTGATACTCCAAACATACTCTGTCTCAAGCAGCTTAGAAAAAAATGTTTTTGGTTAAGTGCTTTCCATAATATGTACTTGTATCCCTCTTATTCTTCTGGCATGTGTGAAATATACTTCTGGTTTAGGGTAGGAGCATTGTTTAGTGTATTGTTTTGTTGTGCCAAAATAAAGAAGCAAGAATCTTTGTTTATAGGCAACTGTGCTAATAACTTTTTAGCCTCTGTCATGGCTAGCTTTTAGCTGACTTGGTTTTTTTCTACTCTAGAGAGTGCCTTTCTCAAGAACGAGCACATCTTGAAGAAAATTGTGAACAACGCCTGGAAATCTTCAAGGAGCTTGTAAATAGTTGTACTAAAAATGCAGATGAAAGAAGTAAATCAAAAGATTGGTCTTGCAGTGATCAAGCTGGATCTCTGGTATTTTTATCTGTCTGCCCTAAATGTCCCTTTTACTAACTAACTGTTGTGATCGTGGTATTTCTCAAGAAATACCAAGGGTGATTTCAAGAAATTGCACACAATGTAACAGTTGTTTTCAGCAGGATAAATATATCTTATTTAATAGATGATGTTGCTGAGCCTTGGGATTGAGCGATTTTTGGGGTTTTCTGCATTTCTCCGGCATGAAGTGACAATTATTCTATGCAAAGAAATTAGGGGAAAATCTGCAGGATTTTATGCTATAAAATCCATTGCATTTAGTGCCTATTTAAAATCTTTGAGTCTGAGTGCTTAGGCCCCACATATAGAAGTGGTGGAGCAGTTCCAGACACTTCTCTCTTAGAGCAGTAGTAGCTACAGCTGAAGTAGTGAGAATTATTTATCCACTGAAGCCATATCCGGACTCTTAACTTGAGTCTGTCTCTTGAGAGTTTGAGACTTTTTCATTTTTTTTTTAAACAGAGAGGCAAGATGTGAAGTTTGGTTTGGGGTATAACTTAGTATGATAAGTTACCACAGACTTACTTGACCTCATAAACTTGTCCTGTTATGTGAAGATTTCAGATGTATTCCTTCTAAAACTGATTGTTTGCTCTATTCATTCAATATTCTCATTGGTGTAAAATATGCTAACTTTTACAGTAAACTTGGAGGGGATATTTTTGTGGAGATATAAGGGGAAAGGTAATGATGGGTCAATAAATGTTATAAAAATAAAGCAGCCCTAGCTTGATACTGGAAACTGCTGTTGTATGAAGGCAGACAGAAACTGGCAGTCAGTGCATATGAACCCACAAGATGGTTTTGAAGTTAGAATTATAAGTGTACTTACATATTAGAATTTCTAACGATCTTCCATGTTTTCTGTTGAAATAATGGCTTTTGTGTAATTATTTGCCATTTTGGAATTGATATAAATTCTTTCAGAACGAAGAAAACAGCACAGACACAGCTGCCTAGGTTGATTTTGGGGATTTTACTGATTCTCTGCAAAATTGTAGCACTGATATCAAAAATCAGGCAGAAGCAGCACACCAGTACATTGTGTCCTTGAAGGATCCACAGAATACTATAGATTGTCTTGAAAAACAGCTGGCAAAAATAACTGCTGAACTAGATGAGACCAAGGAAGAGCTGGAAAAGAAAACCAAAGGTAAGCTGGGTCTAATTGTGATGTGAAAGACACAAAAAAAGAAATGACTGAGAACTGTAAAATAGGAATAATAATCTCATTGAGTAGCATTGTGTAACCAAATCACATATATAATGGTGGTAGTCCTTTGTTTTGTGTATGTTCAGGTTAAGCAATTCTACAGGCCTTGCTTGTTTCATTTTTAAGATGAAACTGAAAATTGTCAATTGCAGACCTAAGAATTGTAGGATAAAACATCAAAGCTATTGATTTCCTTGTTGTATTGTACTCCCTGTACTTCACATTTTGCTGATGCAGTGTTTTCAGGCCTCATGTGGAACTTTGATGGAGGGAAAAACTAGCAACACCTCATCATGATCTCAGCAGAGGTCTTGTGATATGATCTGTATTTTGAATGGGTTGCAAGGCCCAAATTGTCCAGTCTAGAAAACATAAACAACTTTTGAAATGTCCTAGTGGAAGTCAACTTGAAAATAAATGTATTCAAACACTACTGAAGTACCAGTAGATGCAAAGACATGGATTACTGAGTAAACTGTGATGGCTGATAATGTGATGAAGGCTTTTTTCCTGTTACAGGTTTTGAAACACAGAGGATTAAATTGGATGAGTCTGCTGAGCAACTTAAAGAAGCAACTGAGGTAACTTTTTTAAAAAAGAATATTGTGCAAAATTATTTGCTTTAATACAAAATCCCAGTAATCTGAAATGCTATTAGATTATGTTTCTAGGTTGTTTTTTTTTAATATCAAGCATAAATTTATCAATCTTGCTTCTAAAAAGCATGGTAGAGTTTAATTTAATGTTGAACTTTCTTTTTTCTTTTTCAAGAAAATTAATATACAAAATGAAAGGATTCAAGAACTGACTGACATTATGAAGCAAAAAGATGAAATTATTATGACACTGCAAGGTCAGATAACCCGTTCAGAAGAAACCATAAAAGACTATGTAAATCTCAGACATCTTAATTTTCTCTATACAAAAAAAATCTTAATATGTGCTTATAATGGACTTAACTTTGGAAAATTGGAATTTTCTTTAAAGAATTGCTGTTTACTTCAAATGATAGCAGGTCTTATTTTCTCCTGAGATCCCAGGGATAGATGTAGGGTCTGTATTTACCAAGAATGTGTAGTGTCCCAGCTGCAGTGTGCAGTGATTGAAAGGGGAAGGATGTTTCATATTGAGTAGTTAAAAAGACTAGTTTGAGAATGTTAGTAAAGTGTGATGTTCTAGGTGATGCCTTTGAAGTAAAACTAAAGTTTATCTATATATATGGCAATTATGAAAAGATTATTTTAGGCCGTAGTAGTAACCTGGGCAGGTTCAGAGGGTGAGCAAGAGTTTCATTTTCCCCATCAATTCTTTTATTGATAATTAATATAATATAATTAGCTTGTCTAGTAAAACACAATTTTGAATCTGCCTTTAAAAAAAACCCTTTGTTTCCTATATGACTCATTAGAAATCTAATCTAAATTTTCCTGTATCAGAAAATGAGTTTTAGAGACTAGAAGTAAGAGCTGCATTCAGATAATATTTTTCTTTGGACTTTGATATTTGCTCCAGCAAAAATAGGATTTTGTATGTTTATGAAATGTGTTGCTTATTATGATGTACTGTCTGTCTATCCTAGAGACCCCTGACAAAAAAGAGTAATAGAATCATAGAATTGTTAAGGTTGGAAAAGTCTCCAAGACCATTGAGCCCAACTGTTAAGCCAACACCACTGAGTTAACTCTACAAAACCATATTCCCAAGAGCCACATCCACACATTTTTTGAACACTTCCAGGGATGGTGTTTTCACCACTTCCCTGGCCAGCCTGTTCCAATGACTGACCACCCTCTCAGTGAATGACTAAATTTCACCAGAGTGACTCAAGTAAAACTCTGGAAACAGATTCTGGGGAAAAACTTTTCTGTTGGGCACACATGTCTGGAAAGTGGATGTCATTTGTCTCTGAAAAAATGCTGAATAATTGTCTTTTAATCCATCTTTTTAGATCCTTGTAGAACAAAAACAGAAGCAAAGTGATCATGAAATCATCAAGCAACATATTACAAGACGAAGACAGGCAAAATAAGCTTTCTTCACTTGGATGTATTCCCAGCTGGTTTTATGTAAAAAACAATAAATATTTAGTTATGTTTTAAAATTTGCATATAGTTGTATATTATTATGATTCCATTAAAATTGAGAAGTTCAAATAACCTTGTGTGTGAAACTTTTTTGTTTACTAGGAATAGTGCCTTTGAAAGTGTTCATAATTTACTTAATGTGCAGTAAGAGCTATGCCTGCATGGAATGGTTTAAATTTCTTTTTTTCAAACAGCCTATCTACCTTGACTTTGAGTGGAAAGAAATGACTACACATTGATACTTGTATATCCTTAAATGTTTCTAAGATATTCGAAAAATTGCTTGCTTCAACCTCAGCTTCTTTTTGGTGAATGCTTTTTTGTTGTTGTTTCATCATCCTTACGGCACTCCAGTTACAAAATAAAGGCTTCTAGAAGAGAAATATGAGGATGCTACTTCATAGTCTTTAAATCAAGGAGTAAGAGTGGCACCATTTGATCAGAGAGCTGATGAAGAGCGGTTGACCTGCTTGAGTTAAAGTGGAAAAAGGAGCAGGATATTTTTGGGATGATCTTTCGGTAACGCAGGTGTTTGAAGGCTGATCGGTGCTGTGAGAGAGGGAAATAGAAGCGCTGTACGCGGCCCCGGCCGCAGCGGTGCGCGGGGCGCAGCTCCGGGGGGGCGCCGGGACCCCGCGGCAGGGGAGCGGCGGAGGGGCCGCGGGCTCGGCTCGCCTCGGTGCTCGCCCCTCCGCTCCCGTCTGGCCGGGCTTCGCGAAAGAAGCTTCAGAACTATATCCTCCTGCCCCGGTGCTCGCCCTCCAGATCTGTTCCCCCGCTCCTGCCTGCCCACGCACGCAGCGATCGGCACAGAGGTTTCGGTCAATATCCCTTAAACTGCTTCTGCTCCGCCGTGTGCTGTGCCTCAAAGCAACGCCAGAAATGATTGCACGGGCTCTGCGCAATCCTCCCCTTCAGCGACCTTTAACACCTTTTAACACAGTAGTCAGATGAGCCGCTTGAAGGTTCTTGGCTGGCGACACGTCCCCGTGCAATCTACAGATTCAATTTCTTAAAGAATAGAAGCATGGAAGTAAGCTGACATGAGTGAGTTACTTGAGAGTGTTTGACAGGAGCCTTAAAAGCAGCTGGCAGTAGAATACAGTTTTATTTCCTGAAGAAAAGAGAATCACAGTTGCTGTACAAATTAGCCTTTCCTTGCCTGTAGGCTTTTGATATTGAGGTTTGTGTTCTAAGGAAAATGGATTGGTGGGAAAAAAAAAAAAAGAAAGAAAGAGAAGTTACGTATTTATATTTAAATATCTCGTTAAATTTAACTGCTTGGTGTTTATCAGGCACTTCTGCATGCAGATGCCAATGTGGAAATTAGTACTGATCTCAAGAGGGATCATAGAATCATGTTCTCAGGAGAGACAGGCAGCTACTGCACAAGTACTAAACCAAGGAATTTATAGAAGTAGATGCATCTGAAATTAGCTATACCGGGGTTTTAAAAACCTGTTCCACATATAACAGTTACAATATAACACTGAACTCCGTGAGAAGCAGGTTTCAGAAGTATGAATGCTCTAAGAGAATGCATCAATGTTTTATTCCACTGTGAAAAGTGTGTGCTGCTTGTATCCTATGTTATTTATTTTGCTTTGGGTTTTACCATAGCACTGAAAAGGGAGAAAAATAATACTAACATGGGAAGGAAAAGTAGAGGAAAAAAAGAAAAAAAATTCTGCTCAACTGCACTGAGAGAGTCTCTACCCCAAATTCTGGGCATTTTAGGCTGGCAGAAAATAGAAACCTCTGCAAAAAAATTGTCCCTCTCCAAAAATTTAATAATGTTTTTACTCCACTACCTAGAATTTAATTTCCTATTAATATTCAGCCCAAAAACCCCTAAAAGTAAACTGCATATAAGCTTCACATATTGTAATCAAGTTTTACACCCCCAACATACTGAGCACAAGCTACTCTGCATTTTATTTCATAAGGAAATCAACCAAAATATGACCTCTCCACACTGCTGAGAGCCATTCCCATAAAAGTCTTGGAACATTTTCCAAGCCCTACTTCTCAATGAGCCTCACAGCAGCACCACAGGAATTTACCTTGGGAGAGAGCAGAGAGGCAGCTTGCACGCACAGGAGCTGGAACAGATGGATAAATGGGCTTTATCAGCTCCAAGGCAGGTCCCAGCAGCCCTGCAGGGTGGCAGGAGGGTTCAGGGTGGGATTTTCAGGATGTAATTTTCAGGATAGAATTTTCAGGATGGCAGGCATGTTCAGGATGGAATTCTCAAGACGGCATTTTCAGGATAACAGGCAGGGTTCAGGATAACAGGCAGGGTTCAGGATGGAATTCTCAGGATGGCATTTTCAGGATGACAGGCAGGTTCAGGATAGAATTCTCAGGATAGGATTCTCAGGATAACAAGCAGATTCAGGATGAAATTCTCAGGATGACATTTTCAGGATAACAGGCAGGTTTCAGGATGGAATCTCTGCTCCTGGGGACTCCACTCAGGCCAGGAAGGGCTTTCACCACACCCTATATGGAACTGTGTGCAGGTGTAACAGGTGAAAATGAACAGTCTCATCCCAATCTAATTAATTCCCAAAACCTGGAGGATCAACAGGGCTGGACAGGGACTAGGAAAGCACATTAAAAAAACAAATAAACTGCAGAGAAGTTGCCTCTGCTGTAACACCACGGAGACTCCTCAGCTGAATAACTTATTGGAGGCACTGAATTTCCTGTGACCAGCCCAGAGCCTGACAAACACATTCCCCTGGGAATCCACGGGGCTTTGGTGGCTCCTTCAGCCAGGCTTTGTCTGCTTTGATTCCAGATTACAAGAGCTACACCTCTCCTCCAGCTCAGCCCTGCACACCCACGTAAGGACACAGTAAGAAGTGAAATGAGAGCAAACACCCCCTCAAATAAATATTTCATCTCTGCCCATGACTAATTAAGAGCAATGACTTCTGTTAACAGGGAAGCAGAAGCCTGGAATTATTCTCAAATCAAAAGTAGATATTTGCTTTGAGATAGAGAGCAAACAACACTCCAGAATGCTGTTTGCCATGTAGAAATGTGATTAACAGATGAGAATATTGCATCAGGCCAGGTTTTTCAGTGATTGCAAGATTTAATGAGTAACAAATTGTTCCACTTGCCTCCCTTATCCAGGAGCACTCACTGTACACATTCCACAGGTACCTCTCCCTCCAGTCGTGATAATTGAAATTTCCATGGGGCATAGATGTGTAAAAAAGGAAAAAAAATAGCACAAATAGCAGCTTTTATTGGAAAGTCAAAGAGGAGAGGCTACAGCAGTGTCAGATGCTCTCCCTTCACTCCTCACAGCTGCACTCAGCATTATTTGCTGACAGGTAATGGACACGATCTAAATCACTCTTCCCCTCACCTCTTCAGATACAATGAGTTATCATTTCTGGAAGTAATGAATCTGCCAGGATGGAAAATCCCAGATGATCTTGATAGAATCAACTTCTTGACTTTCATTTAAGCTGCTCTCATCCCTCAGGAGGCAGAACTTTTTGCAAACTTCCATCAGAATCAACTCGTGCCAATATCAAGACAGAGAGCCTCGTCAGGAGCAGTGACAAGTTGTGCCCTGGGCAGGTACAGGAGTGGGGACAGCAGGGCTGCATCCTTCCTTGTCCCCAAGGGAGGCACTTCAGTGTCTAAGAAAACCTTCTGGCCTTCGGCACTCACTCATATCACAAGAAAATTTCCACAAGAAGGTTTTCCCTCCTTGGGAGAAAAATTTATTTTGCTGACCTCCCTCAGGAATTTTCAGTGTTTATATATCCAAACCTTCCAAGCATTCCTTTCACTGAGCAGTGTCTTAGAGCAGCAGGGGCAGCAGCCTCTGGACAGGCATTAAAGGCTGAAAATCTACAGAAATAGTTCATTTTTAACCAAAACAAGGGACAATTTGCAGAGACCAGAACAGGCACCTTAACATGATTGGGAACTCTGATAGAGGGGTATGACAGAAATCACAAAATCACAGAATGAACCAGGTAAAAGACCTTTAAGATCATCTAGTCCAACCACTGACCTAACACGTCTTCATCAACCAAACTGTCAGGAAAATTAATCCACAAACACCAGAGGTTTGAGTCCAAAAAAGAGACAGAGCAGCTCCGTAACTTTATTCAAATAAAGGAAGAGGCCATGGGGCATTTGCCATGGGATCTCTTGAATTGTTAGAGGATGCAGCCTGCTTTATATCCCAATTTCCCTGCCACATTTCTCTCTTTCCCCATGGGCTGAAGTACTCGAGAGGCACAGACTTCCCAAACACCTGACATCTGAGATTCCCCTCTAATGTACAACCCTCCCTTTTAATTTTTAATTCTTATAGAATTTATGGGGTTTTTCCCCCATGGTTTCTTTCATCTTTCAATATCCAATTTCATTTATCAGCAAAACCACAGTTTGTTTGTAATGACAAATATATATTTTTTCCATTCACCAATCAGTGGAATCCATTTCATCATTTCTTTTATCTCTCAGTGCTGGTTTTATACAACAGCAGATCCACAGTTTGTTTGTAAAGACAAACTCCTCATTCCTCTGAGCTGGAAGGACTCTGAAGCCCATCTCATTGCAGGCAAACCTTCCCCTGCTCCAGGTCCTGCCCAGCCTGGCCTCACCCAGGTGTTTTCACCTGTGGAACACCTTCCTCCACATCCCCACAGCTCCAAACCAAACACATCCTTTGGGATGGACCTTTCACAACCAGCAGGCACCAATTTGCTGTCACAACACCCAGACCCTCATCCCACAGAGCTTCTGTGTCCATTGATGCTCTCCAAAGGTTTGTGGGACACAAACCAGCAGAGAACCCCTGCTCACTGTCCCCACACCAAGCCTGAGCCCCAGCAGGGTTGTCCCAAATCCCCAAGCAGCCCAGGAGGGCCCAGAGGAGCCAGGACACTGCACAACCACACTGTGACATGTCTGGCGAGCTCTGCTCCTGAAAGGGCCCAGCAGCTTGTCAGACACCGAGATCATTATCTCCAAAGATGCCAGGCAGTCCAATGAATCAATAGCTCTGTGACAGAGCCGTGCATGCTGAATTAAGCAGAGCTGACAGGAGGGTTGTAAGCACTCTGTTTAACGATCAGATGAGATTTGGCTCCTATAACAAGATTACTCCCTCTTTAGCAGGTGTCTGTGTGCTGCAAGAAGATAATCCTGCATAATCAACCATCACACACACATGTAAAGTCAAGAAAAACAGCTCATTAATGAAAATTCTATAGACACTGCCAAGCAGCTGCAGCAAATGTGTTTGACCTCCCAAATTTAATCTGGACCTTCAGCAGTGCCAGGCCTCCAGCACCTCCTGGCCCCTCTGCACGGCAGGACCCTTCTGTGTGATCCAGAGCCTGGAGGCAAACAACAGCCCTTAAAGGATCGTCCAGAAATCCAGATTTGTGGTTTGCAGTTACCCCATATGAAATAAATGGGCCAGGAGACCAGCTCTTTATAAGGCCTTTATTAGAGATCAGCTCTGGGTGGGGACCCGAACGGCTGCGCACACCGCTGATGCTCCCAAAAGGCAACACCGAGGAGGAGAAGTTGTGAAAAGACTGCTGTGGCTCGTTATTGCAAGGAGGTCCTGATGGTAGTGCTATTCAGGTCACGGTGCAGCTCCGGATGGTGACTTGCCTTCGTTATTTTTCCAGCTGAACACTATTCTCAGTCTTAGATATTATTTGGGCGCATTATTTTTAGGGTTTCATCTGAATGGTGTCCCAGCATTCTACGTCTTTCATTTGCATGTCACTCTGTCACAGGCGCCATTTTGGGAGGCAGCGAGGGCATTAACCCCGACGCGAGGGAAAGGGACAATTGGGGCCGAAAACAGGGTGAGGCCAAGAACTTAACATTAACAATTAACATTACAGACAACTGAAACATTTTATAAAACACAACTTTTAACCGCTGTAGAACTTTCTCTGGGAATGTCCCTGTGATACCACTTGCCCTGCCTGGGACCCCAGCGCGGGCCGGAGCCACGGGGCAGCACCCCTCCCTTCCTGCGGGAACGGGAACGGGGTCGGGGACCAGGACCAGAGACAGGAAGGAGAACGGGAACCGAATCGGCACCAGGGACAGGAAGGGAAGCTGGATCAGGATTGGGGCAGCACAGCCGGCCTGCGAAACAGGAGCAGGGAGCAGGGCAGCCAGCCCCACGCAAGCCAGGAGCAGGGTAAAACTTCTCTGAAGGATTTATTCATAACACTATAGTTTTACAGTGGCACAAAACACTTTTTTTCAAGACTTTGTGTAGACCAAAATTCAGAATTTGCCTGAGCTTCTGTGCCCCACACAAACAATTCACCTGGCAAATCCCAAACCATGCAGGGGAAACACATCCTTGGTAAAGCACCTTAATACATCACCCAGTGCTGACAGTGGGGCACACTCCAGTGCTCTCAAGCACTCACAGGGTGTTTGACACGACAGAGAAGGAAGAACAAACCCACTAAACCACTCTGTCACTGACTTGCCCTCTGAGCACCAGCCCAGGCAATGCTCACCTCACTTCCAGTATTTTCCACTAATTACCACGATCCCAGAGAGCACCAAAGCTTCCCGATGCAACAAAATAGGTGAGCACAGAATGGAGTTGGCCTGGGGGGAAAAAGAAAAAACACAGCAGGACAGTTGGAACATTTTCTCATTTTCTCCTCTGCTCTCTCACTGCTGCTGACTCAAGTCTAATTGAGTGTCAGCATTGCCTTCTCACTCATCTTTCCCCTTTTTCTAAGTGTGTTTAATCTGCTGTAAAATCGTTTTCATGGCTGTGGTGAATGTTATTGTAACTGTTTTACAATGTGCATTATCTGCGCTGTGTAAAGGATTTGCCTTCTGTATGCAAATCATGCTGCTGCCATTCCAGGTCTGAGCCCTCACACAGCAACATCTCACATCCCCAAAGGCACAAATCCTATATTTCTTAAATTTGTTTAAAAAAGAACACTTAGAACCCAGTTCTACAGAACCAGAGCCTGTTTTTAGGATTGAGCCAGAGCTTGGCCAGTTTAATCAGCAATTATTTGTGGCAGCTCTGACCACAACTGCACTGAGCTGAGCCCTAGGAAACCCAGGTTTGAACAGGAATGCCCATCAATCACTGCTCTGACAGGGAAAAAAAAGAATAAAACTTCACAAAATAAGTTTGTTCTGTGCAGAGAAAGTAATCTTTGACAATGGTTTGGGACAATCTGGTTATGTGCAACATCAGGACATGGAATTTTTAATCCTCCCTAGGCTGGTTTTTAGTCTTCCCTAGGTTCAGGCACATTAACCAGATTTAAATGAGTCAAGGTCAGTCAGTACTTTTAATATTGACTAAGAAAACCAAGGCAAGAAGATCAGATAAAATTTTCCTAAGATCTCTAAACAATAATAACAATAAATCAGGCTGACTGCCAGTCCTGGACCTCCTGCATCAAAGCTGGTTCCACTTGTCTCAAATTTTGCTGGATTGTTAAAGATGGAAGTCAACCTGTCAGAAGAAAAGTTCAGAGTTCTCGTAATTTTGTGTAGACAGCCAGGCTGTAAAAACAAGGAGTTGCCCTTTTTGATCAATATTTTTCAAACACCGAAAAACATCTCAAGAGTTTTCAAAAAGCCAAAGCCTGGCTCAGAACTTGAAGCTGGAAACAGAATAATTAAAAAAAAACCAAAAAAACAAAAAAACCAGAACAAAAAATGCATGAATGCAGACATTCCAGAGGGATTGTCCTGAGTGCAGACACAAGCAACTCATCCCCAAGATAATTCTGAGATGCCACCAGCAGCTGATTGGGACAATGGTGCCATCAGTGCCCTCTCCTGGGATTTTCTCAGCTTTGAAATCCTCATTTGCCCAGATTTATAATCCATGGCCAGCAGGAGTTCCTCAAGGAGCAGCTGAGGGTGCAGAGACAGGAATTCTCACCCTGACACAGAAACAAGTGTCACCTGCACAAGGCACGACAGATTAAAAAGTGATGTTTGGGAAGGGCTGGGATGGGGTTTCCCTGCACAGAGGAGCCTTTTCCTGTGGATATTCATGGTCAGCTCTCTCATGCAGCACAGAAACTCAATCACCAACCTGTCCTCAGCTCCCACCACACTTCCAGCTTGCCAATTCACCACAGCAAGTAGGCACAGCTGCTGAGAACAGCCCATTTCTCAGCCTGCCAGTGCAGCAGCACATGAATAACCAGGAAAATCCATACACAAAAAGCAGGAGGGGAGCCTCCATCCCCTATTCTCTGTTATCAGGATCTCAAGCAATTTTGCCATGGCAACCAGAACGCCTCCAGCTCAGGGCAGGGTGGCAGGAGGAGACGCTTGTCTCCACTTTGTTAGCTGGGGAATTGCTCCTGCTGAGCAGGGTCAGCTTCAAGGAAGGTGACAGCAGGTAGAGTCTGTCTGCTCAGATACCAGGGCCACCTTATCCTTGGAGCAGATCTGGTGGATCTATTAAACACTTAAGGGGTTAGTGAGCTGTGAAAATCCGATTCCCCACCGCTGCACTGTGCTGACGAGGAACTTCCTCCTGCGCTTCATCAAGCTTTCATTATCTTTTTGTGTTTTTGCAGGGAGGAAGGCTTCAGGGATTTAAGATGCTGCAATTTTCAGGCAGCATGAGCCTCTCAAATCAGTCACCCTCTCTGGCAGACACCTTTTCAAGAGCAAGAGCAATCAGCTGGTCCTGGAGCTCTTCAGGCCATGCTCAGCACAGACCAAGCCTTGCCTCAAGTTCTTGGTTCTTCACTCTGCCCACGTACAAACAAGCCAGGTCTGAAGTGTTCCTGGTGTTCCTTATTTCCACATTCGAGTGTTTTCTCGTGCTGAGGCTCAGAAAACAACCCCAGCCTTGCCCTCACTGATCCAAACTGAGCATCTCCAGACGAGGTCACAATTCAGCAGGAGCTGTTCCTCACCCTGCACCTCCTGCACAGGAGGCTGGAAAAGCCCCTGGCTCCAAAGCTCTTTCACCCTGGGAGTTTCGAGGCACACAGAGCACAGATATTTTGAAAACATTAATCTATTATTTCACCTCTTCAGCAGATGAAAGCTGAATCATCAGATTGTTTAAAGATCAATTGAGTCTCTGTTTCCATGCAATCAGCTGGGCCACAGCTCTGGTGAAACACCCAGGGCAGAGCAGCTGAGGGGTCCATTGCAGGGGAATGCCAGAATTTGAGCTTTTAGGAAATTATCAGCTCAGGGGGAGATTTTAGGGGAAGCAACTTCTCTCTCTTAAACATACCAGACACCTTCAAAATCTCTCACACCCTGCAGGGATCCAGCACATGATGGGTACGAAACAGCCCCTCAAGTGCTGCAGGGTTTTCCCCCTGATTCTCCCAAACTTTCCTCCCAAAGCTTCACAGAATCACAGCGAGTCTTTTGCTCTCAGCTTCGCCTAACTGGGTTTTTTCATGAAGCAAGGGGAATCAAATATCCCTTGGAGGAATCTGTGCAAGTTTGGAGGCAACAGGAAGATTTTCATATTGCCAATAACCCTGACAAAGCAGAAGAGAGCACATGAGAGATGTGGTTAGCAATTAAAAATAGCAATTTGCCATTCAAAAAGTGTTATTTTGCTGTAGTTCTTCATTTTAGGCAGAGCTGGACTCCCAGCTCTGGGTTTCATGAAGCACATGGGCTTCCCCTGTAACGGGGCTGAATTATATCCCTCCTAACAATAATCTATCACACTGGAGATATGGCTTTGTACAGGAAAACATTTTAAACAAAACTAGCAGTACAAATTAACCACTTTTCAACATTTCATATGAATATAATTTAATGCCTGGAGATTTCTGGCTTCCACAGCAACTTACTCATCAGTTGACCTGCAGGGCTGACATCACAATAAAAATAATTAATATTAGCCGTGCTATAAATACTCACTCATTTCTACTACAGCGTGCATATTATGTATGACAGCCATTCCTTTCCCAAACTTTAAAATCCTGTTTTACAGGCCTCTATTCCAGCATAATATCCTCATAAACCACAATAGCAGTGCAGCATAGAGAGGACTAAATTAAAAATTAATGGGCCCTGCCAGTGCTGAGCTTTCTCAGAGCCAGGAAAAGGCAGAAGGAGAAAGTCCTCCCTCCGTGTGAGACTCCTGTAAAAAACCAACAAACCTGCCCCTCCCTGGCCTGGATTTTACAGCCCCTCCCATGGTTATTTATCCATGAAAAGGAGGAATATCTGCTGCACAAGGAAGTCAAGGGTTGGACTGACACAGGGCTTGTTGGGTTCTGCAGGAATAAACTCAGAGTCAGGGTCTGATTTCCCCCAGCAGTCAGCAAAGTTCATCATTAGTGGGAAGTGCGAAGTTTACATTTAGTGGGAATTGTCTGGTACAGAACAATTTAGTGCAGGCACTGGGAAGGGTTGGGTACAAGTGTTTCACAGCAGCTCCTGGGCAGCTCTGAGGTGAGAGATGACACCTTGTGTAACCCTTTAATGAGGAACAGGAGCCCCTCAAAACTTCCCCAGGCTCTTCAGGAGCATCAGAACGACAGATAACATCAAATCACATTTTTCAGAGGTGGCTCCAATGAGGTTTTGTAAAAAGAGCCACGCTGAACACAAATATTCTCCTTGGATTGTGTTGTTTTAGGCGGTATTGGTTCAGGATGGAAGAGAATTCAAAAATAAACTTTGAATTCAAAAACAATCAAACTGTAAAAGTTTGGTTTCTTCTCCTGCAGAAGGGGAACATGAGCAAGAGGTCGCACTGAGATTTAGGAAGAGGATATTCCCAGCCAGGAACCCAAACAGATGCCTGCTCCTGGCCCTCAGCAGGGGAGAACAGGAGGGAGGTTCCAGCACAGAGGAGTTTGATGAAGCAATTCCCAGTCTGTGCGTAAGATAGAGAAGTTGCCTCTCAGCTCCCTCTGAAAACAGATTTTCATCATGTAGGGAAGAAAAAAAAAAGCTATTGGGCACTGAGGAAGCTTCTAATTCACAGAAACTGAACCCCTTTCCCCAGCCCAATCCACAGAACTATTTCAGCTCCCAGTTCAACACACCCCCTTATTCATTAGCACTGATAACAACAACTGTGGGACTCCTCAAGGTGCATTTATAGCTACAAAGGGTCTGGGCTAAGCACTCAGCTGCTGAATTATCCCAGCTCCTGTCCAAAGGCTCTCCCCACGGCCAGAGCTGCACTTTGTCACCTTACTAATTGTATTTCTAGAAAGAGCCCCACAGACCCCTATCCAGGATGCCAGTATGGAATTCAATGGGAAAGACTGTTATACTGCAAATCAAGTTTTAATTTAAACTGTGATCTTTTTTAAAACTCATGCACCAAATTTCAGCAACTTGCATTTAAGTAATTAAGAAACTTGCATTTCTTAAGTAATTTTGTCCCTATTTTTAATGTGTGGACTCAATCTGTTAAAACACACACAGCATTTCCATAACTGCTTGTCTAAAAGCTTCCCAGCCTCTTGGTTTGTGTCCAAAAAGGGGACAGAGCAGTTCTGTAACTTTATTCAATTAAAGGGAGAGGCCATGGGGCATTTCCTGTGGAGTCTTTCAGATTTTTAGAGGACACAGCCTCCTTTTTATCCCAATTTCCCTGCCACATTTCCCAATCTCTATCCCACTGGCTGAGGTACTTGAGAGGTCCAGGCTTCCAAATCCCCTAACACAGACCCCCTGCTAATGTGTACCCCACTTTTTCTTTCCTTGTGTCACTCAGTGGAATCCTCTGGAATTTATGGTTCTTCCCATTGTTTCTTTCATCTCTCAGAATACAATTTTATTAACCAGCAGACCCACCATTTGTTTGTAAAGACAAACCCCTCATTCCTTTCCCTCCTGTCTCAAAATGCTCAGTGGTCTCTTACAGCAGCCACAGGAGCTGTCACCTGGGGATGCCTACAAAGAAAACATCCAGAAAAGCTCTGAAGACCACCTGAGGTTTATGATTTTGCATCTTCCCTCTCTCCCACTTTTCCTTCCCCAGAGAACTCTGCATGAAACGAGAGGATGTTCTAGTGGGGAAGTGGTTTCACCCTCAAACAGGCTGAAAAAATTAATACCAAACCCCAGACTGCCCTTAGCCATTAAAATGAAGACACCAGCTCAAAATTTTTGAGCAATGCTCTCTGCCTCCCTAAATTATTGCTGCAGTTTCAGAGGAAAGAAATGTCCTTTTCCTTCTCCCTCCACTTCAGTGCACTCACAGCAAGCATCCATTTATTTTTATTTTACTGGATGTTACACTTTATATAAAAGCCTACAAATACAGCAGAGTTTATATCAGAGTTCCTGTGAACTGCAAAAGTCTTTGCTGGTGCTTTTTGTTGTTATGGTGCCCCATAAAGCCACACAACTCAAAACAGAGGAAAACAACTGACTAAAAGCAATTTATTGAATCAAAGAGAAGAGATTTGTTGCATATCAAGGGATGTTTGGTATCTGTCAATATTCTTGACATGTAATGACAAAATAAGCCCTTTTTACATCCCTTTCTCCATCACTTCGGCTGGCTGGGATTTTCCCACCTGAAAAGCACTTTGTAACTCACACAATTCCAGCCTCTTAATTCTCATTCCTGGCAAGCCCATTCCCCCTGACTCTCATGTAAATGAGCTCTTCAGCATTCTTATTGTCCATCCTGGGGGTTGTGTTACTCCCAGCACCATAAACGCAGCCCAGGACTCCATTTCTATTCACAGATGAACAAAATTTACTCTGCATTTACTCAAACCGTGGCTGCTTTAGGTAGGGAGCCTTCATAATTCTAAGCATTTATTTATCAGCTGCCCCGAAGGAGAAAAAGTTGGTCTGCACCTCTAATCCTGCCCTTCACAAGCCAATTAAAACGTGTCAATAAATGCCACACTCGTGGGTAACATCCATCTCAGGCAGGCAGTTCCAGTCACAGCTGCTGCCCTGAAACATGAACAGATTCTTCTTTACTGTTGCTTGGACCAAAATTTGGTTTCTAAAATCAAGTACCTGAGTTCTGAGTCTTCAGGAGCATTTGAAAGGTCAAGAAAAAAAGTATAGTTAAAGGATTCCTGTGATTCAGAGCCTTCTGAAAGAGTCCTCTGTGTATTTCCCATCCCAGAAGGAGCTTCCACAAGCGTGTGATTCCCAAATATTGAATATTCCCATGTGACAGATCGTTCTGAGGTACCAAGTGTTTGCTATGATCCAACATCTGTATCCTTCTCTCTTAAACCTCAATTCCAGTCTGTAAAGACCTTTAGATATTTGTTACATTTTCAGCCACAAAGGGAGCCAAAAGTTGCATTCAGCCTGTCTCTCAAGTTCTCCAACGACTCAGGATTCATTAAAACTCCATTAAAAGCTCTGGCTGATCTGTGTTCCTGCTCTAAACCAAAAAGCAAGGTCACGAGCTTGTCACACACCCATTATGTTATGCTGAGCCTTTGGAAGTTTCCTAATTTATAACTTGTAAAAACAATGCTGATAGCATGGGAGTCTGAGAGAGCAGCTCAGGATTTCTGACTGGATTCACAGGGAACACTCAGCTCAGGATTTACAAGGGAGGATGGATTGAGAGGGAGAGCAGCTCCACCACAGACTCCTGATTTTGGGAAAAGGAGCTCCCTCAGCCTCATTGCCTGCTCTGGAGCAGACCAAAGCTACAGCAATGGGCTGGATGTTTTTAAGTAACCAAAAAAAGGCCAAATTCCAGCAAGGAATATTCCAAATGCAAACCCTTTCAGCTCTGAATTGTCACAAGTCCTGCTACATTCTAATACCACTCCAAATTAATCCATTTCAGACAGAAAGGATTCAGCTTATTTCTGGGGGTCAGAACAGTCAGTTTACATCTGGTTTAATTTTTTCTGTCAAGAGCTCAGCACTTATCTCACTGTGACCCTCTGTGCCATTTAATCAGAGTTTCTTGGTTGAAAATACAGTTATTTTATTACCAGTAGCCACCACCTGGCTGAAGAGCCAGCACTCTGCCTGCTCTCTGAGCAAGGACTAATTAACTGCTTCATAAAAACCCTTCTCAACGAGCCAGCCAGGAGAGAAATCCTCAGAGGGAGATGTGTTCCACCAGCACCAGGACTTCCCTTTGTGCTTCCATCATCTCCATGTGAGCAACAGGATAAAACCTGAGGAGACTGGAAGTATTCCGGATTTATTTAAATAAATTCCAGCATGCCCTGTGTGTTCTGCTGGTGCAAGGAGGAAAAAGTAGCTGCAATAAAGCTCCTGCTGCCCCTTTTCTCACCTGCAGACACAAATCCCTCCCCTTCCTCAGGATTTCTCTCACCCCATTCCATAGGGAGGATTCTGGAGACCAAACACATCTCTATGACACTCACTGTCTACAGAGTGGGATTTTTCCAAAGAAACCTCACAGGCTGCAGTGACAGCTGTCAGAAATGGGCGAAAATCAGCAGAGAGCAAAAAGCCACCTCTCAGTTACACAAAAGCTTCATCTCTCCAAACCTCTTATTTTAATGAGCCTTCCAATTCTGAACAGCTGAAAATGCACCTTCCATTCAAAGCAGTTCCTGCTCAATAAATGCCAGCGACATTTTGCATGTTTAGCCATATTTGCCAAATTATGAACACTCTTAAGATGAAAATTTCCTTTCCTTGGTGGCTAAAACTTCATCCTTGTCCATTTTTTTTGTTTCATGAGCTGGACTGATTTTGCAGCTTGATGTGTGGCCTGACCAGCACGTGTTAACTCAGTGCAAAATCCATTTTTGGGATGCCTCTTTCCCCATGGAGAAATTGTTTGCAATACTCAGGGCTCTGTTAGTCTGCCTTTGATTAGCACAAATACCTGGGGCTTATGGAATTATCAAGTTTCTGACAGCCACATGCTATTTTAATGCGTGTTTTAAAATCAGGACAGAAACAAAGCTTTCAATTTGGACTAAATAAGCCTCAATTATGGCCTAGATAGAGAAGAGGGAGAGTTTCTGTCAGGGCAAAGCCTTTGATCTCAGTTTCAGGACTATCTGCTGATTTTATGTCTTAGAAAATCCACTTCAGAAGCTCATTCACAAAGAAACTCTGTGACCCTGTGACTTAAAGAGCCAAAATAAGCCAAGTTATCTTACAAATATTCCTTCTCAACACCAGTGGAAGCTAAAGCCAGGCTTTACCAGGCATGCTAAGTTCACAGAATGGCAAGAATCAAGTTCTGAATCAAGTTTTGAACAGCTGCTGTCTCTAAAAGTGTCGATGCTATGGAGAGCTGGGGAAAAAGAAACTTGAGTCTTTCTCAAGCTACTCAAAGGAAAAAAAAAGGGAAAGAATTAAAAGCAGAGATTGGCACCCCCAGAGTCCATGATGTTTTGGTTTGTTTACAAGGGGTGTCACCTTCCTTGGACCAATGACATTTGTTCTATCCTGGTTCTGTGATCTAGTCTATAAAAGTGTGGTTGCTTCTTTAATAAACTGGTTTTTCTTCTGCCTCTGAAGGAAGTCATGTGTTGCTATTTTTTTTTTTTCCATCCTAGCCCAATAGCAACATAAAACCACTCTGAACACATTTTTGCAGCTCTCATACCCTGGCACTTGCCCATTTCAGCATCTCCGACAGGGTCAGCCACACGTCACTTCCCACACCTCCCACACTTGCACCCAAACTGATTATCTTCCAGACAAGAGACTAACTCACTTTAGCCTGATGAAATTTCACCTTGCTGCACTTTCACTTTCTCCCTTCCAGTTTTCTATATTAAATTTTACCACTAGTGAGGGAATAGGGGAATTATTTAATTTTTTTTCCTCCTCGGTGGTTATATTATTTATTTATACCAAGTAAAGAATTCTTTTTTTCCTCAGCTTCACTGAAATAGATAAAAATCACCACCAAGAAACACATCCTGAATTTCACCTCAGGAAACACATCCTGAATTTTATCTGATACAACTAAAAGTACATTAGAGCACCTATTTTCTTGCCTGGACAATAAGAGCCCACACCACAAACCCAGATGTTTTTAACTACCTCAGCACATTTTTACCCTACATTTGCACTACCCAAACCTCCTCAAAAAAAAAAGTAGAAGCCTTTAACATAAAAATAAATCTTAAGACAAAAATATGTGCGCTAACAAAAAATGTTGAAACCAGAACATTAACATTTGAATGGAACATATGGATTTTATTCTGGCTATAAATGATGTTATTTGGCGTTTTAAAGGATAGTTGTGGGTGAAGAATAATGGGATTAAAAACCACATGCATTCCTGATGTTTGAATTGGAAAGTCTGGGATGTTTTCACTTGAATTTGGCCAAAAAAAAAGTAAAAAGAAGGGGGATTTCTTCAATAATTTCAATGATGTGTGTGGCTGTGTCTCCAGGAAACACCAGTGGTGCTGCCCACGAACGAGCATGGAGCCCCTCGTGGAGAGGCGTCACTGGAACATTAGAGCAGGGCTGGGTGTGGGGAATTGTGAGCCCTGTGGGGGCTGAATTTGGCTCTTCACATGAAGCCTTTGAAGGGCCAAGCCTGGAGTTCGTGGTGGTTTTGTGGATGTCATGGATGCTGCTGTGATTGCAGCTAAGTGGGGAAAAGCTTTGTCCCAAACCAGAGGAGTTACAATTTTGGATCAGCTGCCTTTATTAGCTCTGTGCCTTTATTTTCCCTTTGCTTCCACACCATCCTAGGCACTCTCACTAACCCAAAACTCTTTCTTCTCTCTGCTACAATAATGAGGGCCTTTTAAAAAATTTATTTTATCATTTGAAGTTCTATTCATTTCCACCAACTCTTCAAAATTGCTCAATGGTTATGTCCCGATTTCTTCTGAGGCAGCTTTCATTTGGCTTGCTAAAAAAAGGGGAAAGTCATGGCCCAGACTCCTGCATGGCTTTGTTCTTGCAATTACTCTTGTGCTCTGTTAATTGGGAGGTTTTGTGTGTCTGGGCTCCTCTTGTGATGCTTTCTGTAGAGCATCCCTAGCAGCCCCAGGAAATGTCACCCATCCATTCCCCATGAGAGCTTTAATCTCTTTATTTCCAGACTCAATTTCAATAATGGGAGCAGCTCCAGATGAGGTGAAGTCTCAGGAAAAGGTGAGATTTGACAATGGGGCACAGCAGAGTTGTGCTGCCCTCAGGAGCTGTCACTGAGCAGGCAGCAGCTCTTTGTGTCTGCTCACTCAGTGCTGCACCTCTCTGTGCCTCCTCTGCCTTAAAATCCTCTAGAACAGACACAGATCCCTGTTTGCCCTCTCCCTCCAATCCCATAGCTCTGGGTCTGTAGGGATGGTGCTTCTCCCAAACGAGGCCCCTGGCATCTTATCTCTTAAGGAGATAACTCGAATTCCTCATTGCAAGCATCACTTTCAGGAAACGAAACTCTTTTATTGGTTATTAAAGTAAGATTGTAATTGGCTTACTTTCTCACCTAGGATTTTGAGGTAATTGGTTAGTTTGTAATGTATAAGCTTTTATTGGTTAGATTTTGAATCCCTAGAAACCTATATAAGAATGCTGTAACCTTCCCAAAGTTAGATTCCTGTGACCAGTTTCCCTTCAGACAATAAATGCTTCTGAAAAATGACTGGAACCGGGGGTCTCAAGCCTTCGTCTCCGCTAGCATGTAACTGAAGTCTGCTACGGGCGTTCCTATATCTATCGGAACTCCTGCAGCGGACTGGGGTGGAATAATTCCCCCAAAAACAGTTACATGGGTCTTCTTCTGTCAGCAAATCTTTCTTCTTGCCCTTCTCTGTTACCTTTCCTTTATCCACAAAAATTCTCTGTCTTCTTTCCATTTGAAACCCAGCATCTCAACTGCTGCTGGATGAATTCCCTGACTGACTACTTCGTTCCATTAACACACAGCTCCAGTGATGAATTCCAGCCTAGTTTTAGTCACCAGTAAACTTAGTCTTGACTTAAAACTGCCAGCTCAGCTTCTTTTGTTAACTTCAGGGTTTTTGGTTCTGTGGGAGCAGAGCCAACCTTTTTTATAATAAATATACTTTCCACCTGATAGCACAAACTTTGGTACCACTCATGTTTTCACTCATGCTGCAGTGGGTTTTTTTAACTGGAAAAAATCTGGAATAAATCCCTCCCTCACTAGGACAGCACTGACAGGAGCTGCCCTTCCTCACTCCCCCCTGCCCTGAAGCTGCTTCCAGGTGTGAATCCCAGGCTGGGTGCACATTATGGTGCATATTCATGGTGCTGTTCAATTTATACTTCTAATTTGATTTCTATTTCTGTGTGTTCCCTGCTGCTGCTCATCCCCAGGACCTGTGAACACAGAGTCTGTTTGGTTACGTGTTCCTTATGAACAAGAACTTGCATCTCAAGGCACGACCCAGGGGAAATCCTGCAGCACAAAGCCAGTTAGAGATGTGTAGGTATTTAAAAATCCCTGCCTTTCATCAATAGCTGAGTCTTTTCTGGCTGCTGAGAATAAATTTTCTGATATCAAAATGATTCAGAGGGATCAGGATATTTGTAGGAGTTTTCTTTGCTCTTTTAAAACCAGCAGCATGATTCAGTTTG